>ML783971.1:180970-195913 GCA_009831015.1 Picea engelmannii
TGTGAGCAGATGCTGAAACACCAGGCTGTAGCATATGCTGATGCTGAAACACCACTGTGAGCAGATGCTGAAACACCGGGCTGTAGCATATGCTGATGCTGAAACACCGCTGTGAGCAGATGCTGAAACACCAGGCTGTAGCATATAATGAAACAGTGCTGAAACTGAATTTAGCATTTAAATTTGACTGAAAAATCAGCGAGATTGAAACTGGGTGGGATTTTGAAAAATTAACAAATATTTGGGTATAAACTTAGCCTTGAGCTTAGATACCATTCTATTCCAACTCTTAATCCTAGAATTACCTTTCCTCCTTTTGTCATCTTGCAACTCGTCCCACCATAAAGTTGCATGTCTCTTCAATCTTGTCACAATATGTTTTACTTTCTTCTCATGTTCTATATCCTCATAATAAAAGTATTTATCAAAGGAATTTATCTAGTCAAGAAATTATTCAACATCCAGATTACCGTCATACATTGGGACTTCCATATTCACCCTAGTTCCCAGCTTGACAAAAACTCTCAGCAATCGTTCATCTGGTTTCTTCCTCTCCTCCAATTTCCTCTTATAATATATTTCCATCCTCGGCCTCACTAACATCTCCAACATCTAGCGCTCTCCTTTGTGTTGCTTCCATGGTGTATAAAATTAAACGAAGCTGTCTCATTTCTGTCGCCATAGATGGATCGACTATAGGTGTCTCTCGACATCTCCTCGACGACATGTATCTAATATATATATATATATATATATATATATATATATATATATATCACCTATTGGTTTGGATTGTTACAAATAAGGAGATCAAATGGCTCGGGATCTTCAGAAACCCTTGTTTTTCTTTACCACATACCTTTCAATAGAGGCGTGAACCTTTAAGATCCATAATAGTATTCCCCAGAAATAACAATTATGTGACCGCTACTAGAACCTAGTGATTAAAAAAAAGGCATTATTTTCACTTGGAGAGTTTAGAGTTTTGGGCTTCGGGACTCCGATGGTTCTCCAAGACTCCGAAGGTTCTCCTTACTAGTTGAATGTGGTCATAATGTAATATGACCAGAAGCTGTGGGTCTTACCCTGTTCCTCCACTCCTATAGCTTCAATGAACAAATTTTGATGGTAGAATATTGGACTATTGGTGGGGACCATATGCTCTCAAGGATCTATGACTAGCATTGAATATGTAACCAGAGATCGAAGGTCCTTGGGATTTCGAGACTCCTCACCTCAACTAACAGTTTATTGAACCCAAACTTTGAATACTCAGAATCCGAAGGACTCAGAGATCGGACGGATCTCACTTAATTATTGGATCTATGGCCTATGGGTATTCGAGATCCCAAACTATAATTCTTGACCATCTGATCCTTACCAAATGATTTTGACGATCTCTGTGTTCTTGCTCTGGAACTTTGCGGTGCTTTATCTTCTAAGATTTATCACTTCGATGAAGTGGTATCCGGTGCTCACTTGCACTTCCCTAGAGAGATTTGTACTTTTAGAAGGTCCGTTTGTGAACTCTTTATGCCAACTCTCCTGAGTGTCTCCTCTAAGAAGTATCGGCCTCCGCACACTTGTGTTAGCTTCTATGCACTTACTACTCTTACTCTTTAGAGAATTTGAACTATCCCTTCTGAGTTCTAATCCTTAGACACTAATGGCCTCTACATGCATTGCATTGGATTTGTGCACACTTTGAACTTGACTACCCGAAGAGAAACATTTGAAACTTAAACAAACTTACAAATTCATTCATAAAAGATGCAAACACACATATGCAAAAATGAAACAACAAAGTATTTATTAAGTTTGAGAAAGAACAAAAATAAGATTACAGTCTCCTCATAGGATTTGAGGGTATTTCTCCCCGAAAGTTCTCTTATCCTCAAAAGAAACTAACTTAAAACACAAATTACAATGATTTATACATATATGGATTTTTTATCCTTCTTCTCTAGATCATTATAGTGATTTCAAATCTTATTGAATACATTTCCTAACACTATTCTATCACAGTAAATGCATATTTACAAATTTAGATATGAGTCGATGCTAAAAAATATATGCCTTCTACACTCATTAAGGATGCTTTTACAACCTTTCTGGTATATACAATGTTTCTAGCCTTTTGATCTCAAGAGATCTTTAATTACAATGGATTCAAAATTAAATGTTGTTCCTTCCTTGGAATTCAAACCAGTTTAATGCGCATTGTGTTGTATGTTGATTCACCCACTATATGTTATCAGTCGTTTTTTATGATGCTCCTGCATCATTATTTATTCCATGTGATTCATTTCATTAGTTTTAATTTAATTTTTAGGTGTAACTATTTATGTTATGTGATTCTATTTTGATCTTCAATATTTGTCCATTGAGATCTCCTTAGTTGTCATTATCCATTGTGATGCAGGACCATCATCATCAAATCACAAGTGGAAGACATCTTAGTTCCCTAGCGTTCATTTTGAAGTGGATTTTTGAATATTAAATATGGCATTTCATTAAATATATTAAAAATATTGTAATTAATGAACGTCTTAAATTTTTAGGAGTTGAACCATCACATGAGATCAATGGGGAGTGTATTTTCCTTTAATGTAGTATCTTGTAATTCATATTCGAAGTGTTTTCTCATATCTGTCTCTCTCTAACATTTATTTTAATAAAGACTTAGTATTTGAAAATTTTTATTTCGATAAGATAGTGCTAAAGTAGTCAGAGGGAAAATCTCTATGATCTCTTTTGTATAAATAAATGTAATGTATGCCCAAATGAGGCTGGTAAAGAGTATTGTAGCTAATATTGTTGTTGTTGAAAGCTATTTGAAGCTGTGAGTTGTTGAGTTGTAGAAGAGTATTGTATGAGTCCATGTACATATCATTTGAATGAATATAACATAGAATCATTGATCCAAATGTTTGGTGTTGTTGTTAGTATGTCTATCTAAATGAATGAATGCTAGGCTTTATGTTTAATTTCTTTTATTTGTTATTACTTGTTCTTATGTTATGAATACATTTACATGGTTGAATGTATGAATCTATGAGATATTATATAAGTTTCAATTGTTTCTCTTATATGAGCTTGTGCAAGGAGTGCATAGTGTCTTCAAGGTGTGCGTTGACAAAGTCTATTTCGGCTTAGAAGCTCAGAAGAGATAATGTGAAAATTTTGTTTGCAAGGAGTGCATAAGTGTCCATAAGGTGTGTGTTGACAGATTTTGTTTTGACTCAGAAAGTTCAGGAGGGGTAGCTTGAAAGTGTGCGTAGGGTCGATATTTGGCTAGGTATCGAAGAAGTCATTATGAGAAGTTCATAGTGTCAAAGAGGAACAAGTTCAGGAGAGTTAACTTGAACCTTTGTATGCAAGAAGTGCATATTTCCTGCAAGGAGTGAGTTGATAGAGTCTTTTAGACTCAGAAGCTTAGGAGGAGTAACTTAAGTGTATTTTCAAAAGAGTGTGAAGAATTGTTGGAAGGTGTGCATAGTCATCCACAAAGAATCTAAGTCATGGAGGAAGACCTATTGCAAGGCATGCACAGGGTCAATTTCGACTAAGTGTCGAAGAAAATTATTTAAGGAGTAAACGTTCAAAGGAAGAACAAGATCAGAAGAGGTAGTGGGTGAGAATTATTCAATAGGGAGGATCCCTTTAAGATTTCACAAATTAGTGATCAAGATCTCTTCAGGAGGAAATGAGATCATTCCAGACTATCAAATTTGGGAGAGTTGCATGGAGGATAGCCATGGAGTCTTTCGAAACTTTGAGTATTCATATATTTTGAAGTGTTTAAAGATCAGGGATTTCCAAAGTCCTCAATCTGTGAAATAATACAAGACATTAGTTGTAGTGAGGATACATAGAAACAGATTGGAGAGTTTGTAGAAAGAACTCCTCAAGTTTTGGGTTGAGCAAGAGAAAAACTCTCGAAGTCATGACGTAGTGAAGGAGATTGTGACTATCCATATAAGGGGGACATGCATCGTCAGATCATGGGATCCAGGAGCATGCATCTAGGAAAAAGGTAAGAAGATAAATCCTAGTCGTCGATTGTGTGGACATTTGGTGTCATCTCTATCACTTTGGTGATAAAGTACTTCAGGGAAAAGGAGGGTTAAGATGTTCAGAACTCCCAAATGATGAAGTCTTGAATGGATCATAGTCGTTGGTTGTTGGAGAGATGAGAACCATAGATCTTGTTGAGTAAGTCCGTGGTTTAGAGTTCAAAGAAAAATGGCTAAGCTATAGTCAAAAGCATCAAAGCCCAAATTTATGAAAGGGGATAGCCTAAGGTTATAGCTCATGGTAATATTGAAGAATATCCTAGCGTAGGAGCTAGCACTCGCCACTCATTATTACTAGAAGCACCATAGAATGGGGTCATGGGTTAATTGAACCTATGTGGTGACAAACGCGGGACTGTGTAAATTGATTCCAAGGTCTAGCAGAGGCCTAAAGATTTGATTCGGCTAAAAAATTTGAAGATCCTTGACTGGTAGGTTGCGCAACCCCTAGGACAAAAGGGGGGTTGAATCAAGTGGTATCAGAGTGGAAATTTTCTTGTAGACATCAAAAAAAGGAGAGAGGAGACAAAGAAGATAGTATGATACAATCAAGTGGTATCAGAGCCAGATATTTTAACTATGCAAGTAGGAAAGAAGGAAGTAGTCTGATAAAATACAATGGTATTAGATAAAACAAGTGGTAGTTGTGTGAAGGGCAAAGTTCAACACCATGCCGCCTAGAATAGGTGCAGAGCCACCTATAGCAAATTGATTTGTGGAAATGGAGATGATAGAGCTTCATGCTAGATTAGATGTTATGGAGACAACACAAACGAGAGCACCTGATCTTGGAAATGTCAGTGATGTAGAGAGCAAAGAAGTGGAAGTTAACGAAGCTACAGGAGAAGATGTTGCAGAGGAATGCTTGCTGAAATGTTTTGTCAAATTGGGAGCTAGAGTGAAGATAGACATCCCAATGTATGAAGGAAATTTATATGATGAAGAATTGTTGGATTGGATAAGATAAATTCACAACTACTTCGACTATGAAGACGTCGATGAGGTGAAGAAGGTGAAACATGTTGTCACCAAATTAAAAGGACATGCAACATCTTGGTGGGATGAAATGTATGTCGAAAAAAGATGAAAAGGCAATCAAAAGATCAAGAATTGGGAAATAATGATAACCAAGCTGAAGGATAAATTCATACCCAAAGACTATCAGATAAATCTATTCAAGAAGTTGCAGAACATGAGATAGAAGGGAATGACAATGAAAGAGTACACAGAGGAGTTATACAAGCTGAACATTAGGGATATATAGAGAGAAAAACATGATGAAAAGTTTTCTATGTATATAAATGTCCTGAGATATGAAATCCAGGATGAAATCAACATGATGACAGTAAGGATAGTGGACGATTCTTATCAGATTGCACTAAAGGAAAAATAGAAGTTGGATAGAAAATAGAGCCAACAAAGTAGAGGAAGAAGTCTAAAAAAAGCAAAGGGAATTGTCCATGATAAGGCACAGAATCCGAAGCTTGAGACTGGAAAACAACATAGTCACTCAGAAAGAGGAGGAAGTTCTCGAGGGAGACAATATGGTGGAAGAAACTCTTTTCCTCGAGGAAGAGGAAGAGAATGAGCAAGAGAAGTGAATTGTTATTCCTGTGGAAAGACAAGACACATGTCTTGGGAATTCCCCAAGAGTAAGAAAGGTGGAGGAGGTTAAGCCCACATTTTAGAAGTGCAAAAGAAGAATGTTGAAGAAGAATGTGCAAAAGATGGGAAATATGTAATGATGCAGAAGGTTCTCTTGAAGTCAGACCTAGAGGTTGAAAAACCAATGGGAATGATTAGTTTGTTCATAACTTATTGCAAGAATAAAGATAGAGTATGCAAGGTGATAATTGACAGTGGGAGAACTAATAATTTAGTATCCACGGAGATGGTGGAGAAATTGGAGCTAGAGACAACTGCACATATGAGTCCATACAGAGTCTCATGGTTGTAGAAAGGGCACCAACTAATGGTAACTAAAAAATGCCTAGTTGAATTTAAGATAAGAGGATATAGAGAAGATTTTTTGTGATGTGATTCCCATGGATGTATGAAATGTTTTGTTCAATAGACCATGATATTTTTACAGAAATGTCATTCATGATGGGAGATAAAATACTTATTACTTGGAGAATAATGGTAGAACACTGATGCAGGAGCATCTCTCCATGTCAGCCAGCCACGCCAGCGAATTCAAATGGCGCATTGAAGAGAGGCGTAGCCTCATTTAAAATATGAATTCAATGTAATTAAATGTTGTAGGTTGGTGAGACATAGAAGTCGTGCTTTTATGCAGGCATTAGGTAGATCGGCTTTAATGCTAGATCGACTAAGATCTAGATCCAGATGTTGGACTAGACAACCATTTATTGTAATTGAATAGAGTAGGTAGACCTGGAGGGAAGCGCTCGATGAGCCCCTCAGGTAAAAGAGATTTCCATATCTCATTTTGGAGGAGTCATAGTTGAGAGAGGATCTGCATGTCGAGCAAAGAAGAGTACAACCAAAGAGAGAGCTCAGGGACACCATTGTAAATATAGGCATTTGCCATTTTAATATAATCAGAAGCAGTTTTTCCTGCATTATTCTGTGTTATATGGATGTCTGTGAGTGTTCCATTTATGTTGTGAATGTATGTTGTAGTTGTGATTTTGTAGGGTTTGTTTTATTTCAGGTGAGGGTCTTTGAGGCGTCACACCAGGAGGGTGTGACAGAACACTGTGGGTTCTGATAGCCATGCACATAGGATGCACCTCTGAACACTATGGGTTCAGACAAAGGCGTGCTGAGGCACAAGAATTGGAGTCAACAACTCAGGAAGAAGACCTCAAGGTTGTTGAACACCATGGAGGCAAGGCTGTGTGGGAGAAGACATAGTTACAGACAGAATTCTACTACGAATCTTGTAGAGGCTCTACCAAGTGGGCATTGAGCACATGCACAAGGTACAGTTGAAGGAACTCTGTTGTGAGTTCAGACAGAAGCTCTGAGGAGTTCTGTGAAGTTCTACCAGGTGGGCATTGAGCCAGTGAAAGGAGTGCATAGAGGAAGGAACTCTGTTGTGAGTTCAGACAGAAGCCAGAATCACTGAGGATTTTGAGAGCTCTGCGAGGAGGGCATTGAGCAAGTGCAAGGAGTGCATGAAAGAAGATAGAACTATTGAATGTTATGTGAAAGGGAAAATCTGCCAGGAGGGTATCGAGTCAGTGTCCAGGCAGGCACAAAAGAGAAGAGAACTCTTTGAGTTCTGCTACTGGAGGAAGTATCCACTGAAGGATCTTTGCTGGGATACTAAATACCCAGAAGGCTCAGCAAGAGGTTACTGGAGCAAAAGGAGCCAGGAGGGCATATAAACATTCTCCATCTGTGGGAGAAGAAAGATTAAAATCCCTTATGGGTTTGAGTGTTTGCAAAAGCTCAGGATAGATAGCACCAGCGAGTGCATCTGAAGACTCTACAAGGAGTGCAGGAGTTGGGAGAATCCTTTGAGGATTCAAAGATAAAATCTCAGGAGGGACAACGTTTTTACACGCATAGTCGAGAACTCACAGTCATGGAGTTCACGAAGACGAAGCAAAGGTTGAGGCCTTTGGGAGCTGGAAATTCTTTCAAGTCTTGGAAGAACGCGTGGAAGCTCAGGAGGGAGCAGCAGCAACCATCGGATCGGCTCGAGAAAAGAGAACTGGACCATTGAAGATTCATGTTCAGGAAGGCGTCAGACAAGCGCACAGAAAGAGGAGTTGGTGGACTGTCGGATGTTCACATAGAAATCCCGAAAGCCGTTGGATCAAGAGAAGGTGCGCAGAGTTTAAGCTCAGGAGGATCATAGTGAGGAAGAACAGATCTACGTTGTTAGATCTGGTTCAGGATCGCCACCAGTCATTGGATCTACAGAAGTTGCAAGGGAGTTAAGTCCTCGTGAACAGGAGGAGAAATCCTGACAAGGGGTGGAGCCATTGGGATATCGACACTCGAGAAATCGGGATTCTCGAGGTCGTGAGAGTTGGGACATCAGAAATCCTGAAACAGTGAAAGAAATCACAGCCTTCCCTCAGTTAGGACACGTGGGGGAGATCAGGAGCCCATCGGCATATCAGAGATTGGGAAGGCAAGACTTCTGAAGCGTTAGGAGTCGTGAAAGCGCGAGATTGGATCGGATCCATCCATTAGCGGAGACACATGGCAGAGATGGAGCGATCGTCAGCACATTGGTTATCGGGAAAATCAGAGTTCCCAAGGTCAAAGGAAATGGGACATCAAAAGTATCGAAATCCCGGAGGAATCGACACCATCCATCTAGAGGGACGCGTGGCAGTGATCGGTGTCATCGGGAAAGACCCAACAAGGAAGCCGTCTATCGATATTTAGTTCATCAGGATATCGGTGATCCCGATGACAAGTGGTTTGTGCACTTTGGAATCGCAAAATGCAATACCCCGATGAGTGGGAGCCAGTTGTCATCATAGTAGAGGAGGAGGACAGTGCCATCATGAAGGGCTATTTTTCACCACATCAGGGCTGGGGAGAGAACCATAGTGGAAGCCAACTATCAGTGCAGCAGAGAGTCAAGGTTCGAGGACTCGAGAACCTTGTAGGCATATGTATTTTGGCATCACAAACCCTGAAACCCTGACAAGAGGTATGGCTGAGGTCATATGGTAGTGGTCACATGGACCAAGGCCTAGCCAGGAGGGCTAGTGCACAAAGGGTGCATCGGGCTTTTGAAGTTTGAAATCCTGACAGGAAGGTAAGGCTGCAGTCTTATGAATTATGGTCATATGGGCCAAGAACCTAGTAGGAGGGCTAGCGCGTCAAAAGGGCGCATTGATGATCGAGGATTGGAGAGGTGAGAAATTTTCGATAACGGGCATATCGAAACCCTGAAGCCCGATAGCAGTTTTCCTGTGGGGAAATTGTTCACGACGAGTACAGGAGGCCGTGCAGGATAAAGAAGGAAGACTTGTGGTTCATATTTAATCAAGGATTCCAGTAGGGGATCTAAAGAGTCTCTTTCTCTCAGAAGAGGATTTAGAGTGATCCTGAGAATGAGAGGTGTGCGCAGAGACCATACGGGGCATGCCTGTGCATCATCTTGCCTGCATCAAGTGGTATCAGAGCTGATTTCTTGTATGTATATTTCAGGCAGGAAGAGGCAGGAAGAGGGAGAGAATACTCTGATATACGTCAAGTGGTATGAGAGAGGGAACTTCATCTGTATATTTCAGGTGAAGCGAGAGGAAAGTAGGAGGAAGACAGAGCACCGAGGACTCTGTAAGGACTTGTTTGCAGGTAGGCAACAGTCCATAGATAGTCAGGGAGACTGTAGGAGGATGAAGCTGGAACAACCAGGGATACAAAGTGATAGCAGGTTTTCTAGGAGAGAATATAGAGACAACACCATGGTTACTGAAGACCATAGGCATGCTGGGAGGAAGAAGAACAAGGCAAAAAATCTTGCGGAAATGTTTAAAGAAAGGAATAGAGAGATCTATGAATTAAAAGTACACATAGAGAAGCTCGAACTACAAATGTGGTAGGATAGGAGGAGGAGACGAATGCGTGAATTGCCCATGGAGAAGGTAAAAGAAAAATGGCCAGTCAAGGAACTGATGGTCATGAGACAACACAGGCTATTAAAAATATGGCTGAGGTATGTTGAAAACCTTAAGGCCATAGAGGAAAAGGTGATTTATGTCTGTAAGCCAGAGACTGGGAGAGGTATCGATGATGAAGAGGATGAATTGGGACCAGTTGAGGATCTCAAGCACTGCCAGGAGGGTAGAGAAGAAATTCTCATTTTCCAGGAGGGCAACAAATTGAGATCACTGCGGGATCTCAAAGACTGTGAGGAGGACAGTAAGGGAATTTCACATTTCTAGCTGGGCAATGAAAGGAGGTCATTGTGGGATCTTGAAGACTTCCAGGAGGGCAGTGGCAACATATCGGATTGCTAGGTGGGTAGAGATGAGCAATGTAGACTGTCTGAAAGTCTCATGGACTCAAAGGAGAGTTCAATTCAGCAAGGAGTGCTAATGAAGATGGGATCGGTTGATCTCATAGTCTGCGAGGAGGGCAGCGGAAGCATCCCATATTTCCAGGTGGGAAGAGATGAGCATATGAGACTATCTGTGGGTCTCATAAACTCAGAAGTGAGTTGGAATCAACCAAGGGAGCTGACAGAGCAGGTGAACTCAAAGATAGATTTGGATCAACAGGTGTAGTTGACAGAAGAGGAGGAAGATCAGGATGATATTCTGATGATTGGGGGAGTTGGAGTAGTCCTACCATGTGCCCAAGAGGAGGTAGAAAATTATGTTGCAGGAGAAGCAACAACAGTAGAACAGTCTCAACGGACAATAACTCTCCAGGAGGAATTGGAGCAGACTTTGGAAGCTGCCCAATAAGAAGAAGAAAATGAGCATTCTGAGGAGTGTCTCAGCATATTCAGCCAGGAAGCTGAAAGAGCTGTAGCATTGGAGCTAGCAGCAAAGGAAGCCAAGGAGAAGGCAGGTAAAGTTATCACTCCATGGGAGATGGAGCTAGAGATGTTGGAGGATTGGCTGAACAATACAGGGCCAACAAGAGAACTGACGGAAGTTGAACTGTCAGGGAAGGTGACTGAACAACAAGACAGTCAAAGGGAGAGTGCAGAGCTGAAGTCTGCAGCAGAGTGGCAACTTCAGGTCACCGATGAAGATGAAGAAAGAAGCATGGAAGATCATGGTGATCTACTCAATTGCAGAAAATTTTTGCAGCTGAGGAGACTCCAAAAACAGGACCAGCCATTGGAGCAGCTGGACCAAGTGATAGAAGATATCAAAAGGATGATGTTGAGGTCAGCAGAAACTACTAGCGAGGAGAGGCTGAGGAGAAAAGAAGAAGCAGCAGTAGTGCAGAAGCAACAGCAGCAGGAAGATGGGGTATATGAACAACTCCAAAGGATGATTTGAGATCCAGGAGGATTCCAACCACTTAGAGGGGAAGTGCATGAGCAGGAGCTCATGATTTTTCAGCTTAGGAGTTTGATGCAAGAGCATCTCTCCATGTCAGCCAGCCACGCCAGTGAATTCAAATCACGCGCTGAAGAGAGGCGCAACCTCATTTAAAATCCAAATTCAATGTAATTAAATGTTGTAGGCTGGTGAGCCATAGAAGCCATGCTTTTATGCAAGCGTTAGGTAGATCGGATTTAATGCTAGATCGACTGAGATCTAGATCCATATGCTGGACTAGACATCCATTTATTGTAATTGAATATAGTAGGTAGACCTGGAGGGAAGCGCTCGATGAGCCCCTCAGGTAAAAGATATTTTCATATCTCATTTTGGAGGAGTTGTAGTTGAGAGAGGATCTGCATGTAGAGCAGAGAAGAGTAGAGCCAGAGAGAGAGCTCAGGAACACCATTGTAAATACAGGCATTTGCCATTTTAATATAATCAGAAGCAGGTTTTCCTACATTATTCTGTGTTATATGGATGTCTGTGACTGTTCCCTTTAAGTTGTGAATGTATGTTGTAGTTGTGCTTTTGCAGGGTTTGTTTGATTTCAGGTGAGGGTATTTGAGGCTTCACACCAGGAGGGTGTGACAGAACGATGTGGGTTTTGATAGCGATGCACAGAGGATGCACTTCTGAACACTGCGGGTTTAGACAAAGGTGTGCTGAGGCACAAGAACTGGAGTCAACAACTCAAGAAGAAGACCTCAAGGTTGTTGAACACCTTGGAGGCAAGGCTATGTGGGAGAAGAAACAGTTGCAGACAGAATTCTGCTGCGAATTCTATAGAGGCTCCGCCAAGTGGGCATTGAGCACATGTACAAGGTACAGTTGAAGGAACTCTGTTGTGAGTTCAGACAGAAGCTCTGAGGAGTTCTGTGAAGCTCTGCCAGGTGGGCATTGAGCCAGTGCAAGGAGTGCACAGAGGAAGGCACTCTGTTGTGACTTTAGACAGAAGCCAGAATCACTGAGGATTCTGAGAGCTCTGCCAGGAGGGCATTGATCAAGTGCAAGGAGTGTACGAAAGAGGACAGAACTACTGAACGTTCTGTGAAAGGGAAACTCTTCCAGGAGGGCATCGAGTCAGTGTGTAGGCAGGCATAGAACAGAAGAGAACTCTTTGAGTTCTGCTACTGGAGGAAGTATCCACTAAAGGATATTTGTTGGGGTACTGAATACCCAGAAGGCTCAACAAGATGTTGCTGGAGTAAAAGGAGCCTGGAGGGCATCTAAACATTCTCCATTAGTGGGAGAAGAAAGATCAAAATCCCTTAGGGGTCTGAGTGTTTGCAAAATCTCAGGATGGATAGCACCAGTGAGTGCATCTGAAGACTCTACAAGGAGTGCATGAGTTGGGAGAATCCTTTGAGGATTCAAAGATAAAATCTCAGGAGGGATAGAGTTTTTATGCGCACAGTCGAGAACTCATAGTCATGGAGTTCACTGAGACGAAGCAAAGGTTGAGGCCTTTGCGGGCTAGAAATTCTTCCAAGTCTCGGAAGAATGCGTGGAAGCTCAGGAGGGAGTAGCAACATCCATCGAATCGACTGGAGAAAATAGAACTGGACCATTGAAGATCCACGTTTAGGAAGGTGTCATAGAAGCGCACAAAAAGAGGAGTTGGTGGACCGTTGGATGTTCACATAGAAATCCCGACAACCGTTGGATCAAGAGAAGGTGCGCAGAGTTTAAGATCAGGAGGAGCGCAGTGAGGAAGAAAAAATCTGAGCCATTAGATCTGGTTCAGGATCGCCACCAGCCGTTGGATCTACAGAAGTTGCAAGGGAGTTAAGTCCTCGTGAACAGGAGGAGAAATCTCGACAAGGTGTGGATCCATCGGGATATTGGCACTCAGGAAATCAAGATTCTTGAGGTCGTGAGAGTTGGGACATCAGAAATCCTCAAACAGTGAAAGAAATCACAACCATTTGTCAGTTGGGACACGTGGGCGAGATCAGGAGCCCATCGGCATATCGGAGGTTGGGAAGGAAATACTTCTAGAGCGTTAGGAGTCGCGAAAGCATGAGATTGGATCAGAGCCGTCCATTAGCAGAGACACGTGGCAGAGATCGAGCGATCATCGACACATTGGTTATCGGGAAAATTGGAGTTCCCAAGGTCGAAGGAAACGGGACATCAAAAGTCTCGAAATCTTGGAGGAATCAGGACCGTCCATCTAGAGGGACGCGTGGTAGTGATCGGTGTCATTGGGAAAGACCTGACAAGGAAGCTGTCTATCGATATTTAATTCATCGGGATATCGGTGATCCCGGTGACAAGTGGTTTGTGCACTTTGGAATAATGAAATGAGATACCCTGATCAGTGGGAGCCAGATGTCATCACAGTAGAGGAGGAGGACAGTGCCATCGTGAAGGGCCAGTTGTCACCACATCAGGGCTGAGGAGAGAGCGATAGTGGAAGCTAGTTGTCAATGCAGCGGAGAGTCGGGATTCGATGAGTCAGGAACCTCATAGGCGTATGTATTTTGGCATCGCAAACCCTGAAACCCCAATGAGAGGTATGGATGAGGTCATATGGTAGCGGTCATGTGGACAGGGCCTAGCCAGGAGTGCTAGTGCACAAACGGCGCATTGGGTTTTTGAAGTTTGAAATCCTGACAGGAAGGTAAGGCTGCGGTCTTATGAATTTTGGTCATATGGGCCAAGAACCTAGTAGGAGGGCTATCACGTGAAAAGGGTGCATCGGTGATCAGGGATTGGAGAGGTGAGAAATTTTCGACAACGGGCATATCGAAACCCCAAAGCCCGATAACAGTTTTCCTGTGGGGAAATTGTTCATAGCGAGTACAGGAGGTCGTGCAAGATAAAGAAGGAAGACCTGTGGGTCAGATTTCATCAAGGATTCTAGCAGAGGATCTAAAGAGCCACTTCGGCTCAGAAGAAGAGTTAGACCAATCCTGAGAACGAGAGGTGCACGCGGAGACCCTGCGGGGAATGCCTATGCGTCATCTCGCCTACATGAGACACACATGTTATTGCCAATTGAGGAAAATAAAGTAAAGGAAGAATCCAACACAAGTATAATTCTTATGAGTGGGAAGGAACTTTTGAGTGAATTCAAGAAGGAATAGGAGATGCAATTTGTTGTGGTAAGGAAACCCATAGTTGTCCTTACATATGCTTCCATGGATGATCTTCCTGAATAAAATCAGGAGCTGTTAGAAACTTTTGCTGACATAGGAGTGGATGAGTTAACTAGCTCATTGCCACCCATCATGATTATAATCCATCACATTGATCTAATACCAAGAGAGATTATGCCGAACAAAGAAACGTACATATTGACACCTCAAGAAAATCAGGAGGTAAAGAGACAAGTCCAGGAGTTGATGAACGAAGGGTTGGTCAGAGAAAGCTCCAGTCCATGCAGAGTACCAATTGTGTTAAGTCTAAAAAAGGATGGAGGATGGAGAATGTGTACAAAATCAAGAGCCATAAATAAGATAACCATCAAGTACAAATTTATTTTTTCAAGGATGGATGACTTAATGGAATGTTTGAGTGGAGCAAATTATTTTTCAAAGATATATTTGAAAAGTGGATATTGTTAGGAAACAGGACCGCAGAGAAATAAAATAAAACAAATGCAGAAACAAAAACATAGAAGACACACAATACAAGAGAGACACAGATTTACGTGGTTCACCCAGTGTGGGCTACGTCCACCAGAGAGATTGCCAGGTCCTTCCTTTATTATTATCCAGGAAATGAAGGGATACAACCTACAGCAAAACCCGTTGTAACTTCCTCTTCTTTCTCTCACAGTCTCCTCTCTCAGAATACAATATTCACCCTCGTACATAGCCGCAATACATTTCCCTCATAAAAGAGGGTTGCCTTCTAGGGAA
>ML783971.1:200219-218265 GCA_009831015.1 Picea engelmannii
CCTGCGAGTTACCTTACGCTCTGATACCAATTGTTAGGAAACAGGACCGCGGAGCAATAAAATAAAACAAATGCAGAAACAAAAACACAGAAGACACGCAATACAATAGAGACACAGATTTACGTGGTTCACCTAGTGTGGGCTACATCCACCAGAGAAATTTCCAGGTCCTTCCTTTATTATTATCTAGCAAATGAAGGGATACAACCTACAGCAAAACTCATTGTAACTTCCTCTTCTTTCTCTCACAGTCTCCTCTCTCAGAATACAATATTCACCCTCGTACATAGCCGCAATACATTTCCCTCATAAAAGAGGGTTGTCTTCTAGGGCAAAAAACCCTAACATAATCTCTATTGTTAGATCTGCGACCTTATAATGAACGGTCCAGATTTACAATGAAATTACAATATACTTTTATAAGGCAATTTTTGCTTCCGGGGCTTCGCCCCCGAACCCCCGCTTTCCCCCAGACCCCCCAACTGGGGGGATGGACCCCCAGGACCCCGTAGAGGGGGTACCCCCCCTCTGCACTCCCCCGCGTGGAAGAGTGTACATACTTTTGGGGTGTAAATACTTCATGGGGTATAGACACGGATGAAAGAAAAGGACCTCTGCATCAGGAAGATAATTAGGCTCCACAACCAACAGATATCACCAGATAAGAATGATAGAAGGTGATGAGTGGAAAACAAACTTACAAAAAAGTGAAGGGTTTTATGAGTAGCTTCTTATCCCATTTTTATTAACAAATGCCCCAAGTACTTTTATGAAGTTATGAATGAAGTATTGAAATATTTTATTGGTAAGTTTTTTATTGTATATCTGGATGATATATTAGTGTTCAGTAAAACTGAAGAAGAGAAATTGAGGCATTTAACATTAGGGATGAGGAGATTGTAGAGGGAGAATTTGTTGATAGATCTAAAGAAGTCCTCTTTTATGATAACATAACTCATTTACTTGGGTTTTTTAATGTCTTCAAATGAATTGAAGATGGATCCAAAGAAGGTGAGAGAAATCAAAGAATGGCCATTGCCAAGAAGCATATTCTGGGTGAGAAGCTTCCATGGACTAGCGAGTTTCTATAGGAAGATGATTAGAAATTTCAGTGGAATTTGTGCACCAATATTAGATACAGTGAAGAAGAGGCACAAGTATTTCAAGTGGACAGAAGAATATGAGAAAAAATTTAGGATTTTAAAGGAGAAGATAATAGAACAACATATTTTGGTCTTGCCATATTTTGGGAAGACATTTCAGGTAAGATGTGATGCTAGTGGAGTTGCAATTGGAGAAATCTTGAGCTAAGATAATAGACATGTTGCAAATTTCAGTGAGAAGTTGAATGACACTAAGAAAAAGTACTCCAGATATGATAAATAATTTTATGCAATAATTCAAGCCTTGAAGAAATGGCGGCACTACCTTGTTCCAAAAGAGTTTGTTTTGTATAACGATAATCAAGCTTTGCAATTAATAACCAGAGAGGAGAAGTTAAATCAGAGACATGCTAAGTGGATAGAGTTTATGCAAAATTTCACTTTTGTCGTTAAACATATTTACAGTAATGCTAACAAAGTTATTGATGCATTGCATAGGAGATGTCCGATTCTACAGGAATTTCAAGTGAAAACCTTAGGGTTTGAACACCTTAAGGAGATGTATTGTGATGAGCCAAATTTTAAAGAGGCATATGAAGCATGTGCAAATATTGTGCTCAGAGACAAAATCCAGTGGACAAAGTATCTGATTCAAGATGGATTATTTTTTAAAGGTTTCTAGTTGTGCATACCAAAGTGATGGATGAGAGATAATCTGCTGAAGGAAAAACATAGTGGACGTCTAGTAGGACATTTTGGCCATGACAAGACATTTGCATAGTTGAACAGTTCATATGATTGGCCAAGTATGAGAACGTAAGTGAATAAATTTGTGGACAAATGTAAGATTTTCTAGTATGCAAAAGGAAAGAAATAGAACATTGGATTGTATCAACGATTTCCTATTCCAGATAGGCCTTAGGATGAAATAAGCATGGATTTTGTATTGGGATTTCCAAGGACACAAAGAGGAAGTGATTCTATATTTGTGGTAGTTTTTCAATTTTCAAATATGGCACACTTTATCCCATGCCAGAAAAATAATGATGCAATGCACATTGCAAATTTGTTTTTCAAGGAAGTTGTGAAACTTCATGGGTTGCCCAAGAGTATTGTCTCAGACATAGACACTAAATTTGTTGGTCATTTCTGGAGAACATTATGAAAGAATCTATGGATAGAAATGTCTTTTATTTCAGCATATCACCCTCAAACGGATCGACAGACTGAGGTGATGAATCAAATTTTAGGAAAATTGCTGAGGAGTCTACTCACTGAACATCATAGCCAGTGGGATCAATTTTTTCACAAATAGAGTTCACATAGAATGACTCACTAAAAAGGAGTACATGAAAGATTCCATTCCATATAGTATATGGGATGGATCCAGGAGGAGTACTAGAGTTGAGATATCTAGAGAAAAATGAATTCAGAAGAACTGGAGAAGAAGACTTCGCTGCAGAAATGTCGAAGCTTCGTAATCAGATCAAAGAGCAATTGTAGAACAACAATAGAGAGTGCAAATGCATAGTTGATCAGCATAGGAGAAAACTTTAATTTGAAGTGGGAGATCAAGTTCTAGCACATCTCAGGAAGGAAAGGTTCCCAAGGGGAACATATAACAAACTGAAGCTAAAGAAGATAAGACCATGTAGGATCCTAGGGAAATTTGATGAAAATGCTTATGAGATAGAGCTACTAGAAGATGTGGGTATATCACCTCCAGTTCTATTATCATTCTAAAGTGTGGATATAATTGTTTCCATCTATTTATAGTAGCAATACTTATTGTACTTAATTATTTTTTAGGTTAAGAATTCCTTCTGAAATCTAAAGAATCAATCTTTTCATCTACACATAATTAACTTTTTCTCTCAATTCAGATAGGGTTACTAGATAGGATTTATTTTATGCAAGTCTAGGATCACTTAGATCAAAGCTTAAATGATTTAGTCTCTTTCCAAGAGAAAACTTGTTAAGTGGAAAATCAATCCCATTGAATCAGTTGAAAAATACCATCCCAAATGAAAACAAGTTTAATTGGGACTTGTGCTCGGGTAGTTATCCCCTGTTATAGGAGGGATTTTACTTCTTCTCAACAATTAGTGCTAGAAGGAGGGATGATGATAAGCTAACCCTGTGGAGACATTCGTTTGAATGTATTTAAATTTTCATGGCTCCTATACATATTTCTCTTTTGGAACATGCTTTGAATTTGCCTCGACCTTGTAATATCCCTAGGTTGAACCTAGTAGTAAATGTAAATGAAAATGTACTTAAGTTTGTGAGTTGTTTGATATCACTTTTGTATGCACATTTCATGGCATAGTGTGTGCATGTACTGAGTAGTAAAATGAGGAAGGTTTAGATTCTTGGATACTGCACGCAACAACTTAAGTGTGCATGATTTTGAGGCCAAGGAGCCTTTGTGTATATGATGTGTTTTATAGGCTGGTGAGCCAATTTTGTGATTATTAGTCCAAAGAGACTATATGTTAAAGGCTAGTGTGCCTACTTGCGTATATGTCTCAAAATTAATATAAAATACATCGTTGCATGCATAGCGACCATGATAAAGAAGTATGGGGGACTAAACTCCACTAGTTGGGAAAGGGTGGGGGCTAAAAGCTAAGGAAAAGGGATAAGCTAGGGAGATTAAGCCAAAAATGAATATTATATTAATATTTATTAAATATAAAGTATGGATAATTATTTTATCCTAAGTTCCAAGGATGGAGACAAGTGGGACAAAGTAGCTCCCAACATGACAAGTGTCAAGTTAGAGACATGCATACTTATTGTTTGGACTTAGTTCATTTTTCGGATATTTTCCATCATTCCTCCCATCATTCAGCCTTGGGAAGACAATTCAGTCACGCATTCAGCTATCCTCCATACTTCCTGTCATTGTATCAGAACTTGTATCCATAGCCATACTGGTTTTCGTTGCTGGTCAGCTTGGAAGTTGGACTGAAATATCCGGTTGTCAGGCCCATGGGATATTGAAGAGGTGGGTTGTTAGGTCCATGAGAAATCTCTCTGGGTGAGATAATTGTTGGGAATTGATTTCCTAAAGGTGCTAAACTGCAGCTAAAGGGCTCTGAGACTTTTTGTCCGGCTTGTTGCTGAAGCCCGGAAAGGAAGTGGGGCAGTCGAAGGTCTATTAAGTAGAGAACGGGCACACTTCCTGGGGTGGGACATGCATGCCAGGAATGAGAGAGTGTAGGTTGTTATTTTGATTTGACACATGTGACAAAGTGTTTCTTGTTGTCTATGAGCCATTATTCCAGTTAGGAAGCCCTTTACCCGAGTGGAGTTTAGTCCTAGCTTGGGGGTGACTCACTGTTGAGAGTGATGAATAGTGTGGCCTAAGGCTGGGAGGTTCATGGAAGGTATGCACGTAGTTGGTGATATTCTTACCAAGACAAATGTCAACTGTGTGATAAATTTACATGTTGCATTGTCATTTACAAGTGTATTTTTATGGGTTTATCTTATGATTGATTATATCTATCTTTATATTTATGGGTATTGCCCACATATGATGCATGTATACATTTACTATTATTTCCATGTGAATCTATGCATTTACAAATGTATTTGTATGTTTATGTTTTATATATATGTTTCTACCAGAGGTCTGTGTGTATATATATTATAATTGCATGCAGTGCGAAAAATTTATGTTGCATAGCTCAGTTAGATGTCGGGTATGTTACATTATGCTCTGTAGAGAGAACAAAAGCGTTCTCTCGTGTAGCGTGGTTTGACACGGGTGGTTAGAGATGTTACAATATGGTATCAAAGCCTCAGTTTTCAACAATTAGCCTAAATGGGCTGAGCAAGTTGAGTTGAAGAGAAATTTCATAGAGGATTAATTTCGAAGTGGCCAAATTTCAAGTCATAGAGTGTCCATGGTAAATTTTAGAAGAAACGACATGGAATTGGGAAAATCCCCAATTTTTGTTGTTAAGTTCATGAGAACATTGAGAAATTCGACCAAGTGGTGGGATATTAATGATATAATATCTGTACTAGCAAATTTAGACATGGAATTGGTCGAATTTGAAGTTACAGTGAATCCATGACAGATGGAGCGAGATTAGTAAATAAAATTCTCAATTCGTGAATTGATTTTTGGATAAATTCGTTCCAGATATGTCAACCCACAGTGATTTTTATTTGCATAAGTTGAATTGATCTTATCGGGGTGGAATTGAACGAATTTCATAGTTGCAGAATGTCTATGGTAAATTGGGGAAAAAGTTAATCAAAATCCCCAATTTCTGCAGCAGAATTCACAAGGAATTGATGCATGTAAAAATAAATGTGCGTAGGTGGGAGCACTAAAAATGCATGATGTGCAGTGAAAATCTTGTGATATGTAAAACTGGGCACTATGAGAAAAACATTTGGCATGCTGGTGCGTGCACTAAATTTTGGTGCCGCATGGAAAAATGTTGGTGTGCGGGTGCACACAGTAAATTTAGCATTGTGCAATGTGCATAGGAATAATATGGTCTACGTCATGCACACACACATAATAATGGTGCACCTGGCATGCAAAATATTGTCACAATGCATAGGAGTTTGGTTGTTCCACGCAAAATGTGGGTAAATATTGTCGTGCAACAGTTTAATTAATGGTGCACGCAGAGTAGTGGTGCGCGGTAGGGGTGTACTAAACTTTGGCATGGTACAATGCGTAGAGTGAAATGTGCATGAAGTATCAGTGTGAGATAAAAAAACTACGTGCAACATGTTATAGTGAAAAAACCTAAACTTTGCGCAGTGGATTTTGGCACTCGACAAAAAAGTAGTGCATAGTTATTGTTGTGACAGAGAAGTGATGCACAATAGTTATAGGTGCGCTGCAAATGATTTATCTTATGGTGTTGTAGTGCATGATAAATATTGGCGTACAGGTTTAAATTTGTGCACACGAAGTCATTTGGAGGGTGAATAACAACAAAAAACCAGTGATTTTCTGCGATGTTTTATATTATTTGAACGTTATATTTTTGCAGTGTGTTTTTGGGGTCCTTAAGAGCATTTTTAGATACTTGAAAACCATGAGAACAAAGTGTGCCAAGTCACACTATGTTTCTAAATCTCAAATATAATATCTCTAATAGATATTTCTAATGGTGTAAACCGTTCCTCAAACGAAGCTTTTATGAGAAAGTTACAACACAAATATTGAAGGGTAAATTTTAAGACCCAACTAGCTTCACAGAGCCATAACGTTTTTCTCCAAAATTAGAATGAGGTGCAAGAGAAGTCAATGGAAGGATATTGAACCATGGAAGACATTCCCAAAGCTCAATTAAATTTTTGGGCATGTTAAATTTTTTTTATATGGAAAATAAGGCACATGTAGCATTCTAGACCAAAAACACGAATTGGCCTAGAACTTCAGTAGGCTGTAACTAGCAGCTCGGAACCCATAAAGGTGAAACTTGGAAAGAGTGTCCATAATATGTATATGAAGAAACCCAATTGAGATTCTATGAAAAATCCAACAGAGTAGGTTCGAAATTTCATAATTATAGCACAGAGTTGCGCCCAGTTGAAAAATGAATAGAAAAAAATTGATGGGAAAATTTCTAATAACCATAAGGTTCTGCTCAAGACTCGAAATTGAACATGGGAGATGGAGTTGGAAAGGTATTGGATAGAGGAATCTAAATATCCACCTAGAAAATTTATCTAGGCATTCAATTTTTAAGGAAATCAGAAGAAAGATTTTTGACATATTATTAAACCAGAATGGTTCATATTTTTCATGGAATTGTTGAAACAGTTAGCCTGACAAAGTTTTGTTGGCTGCACATTTTTGTAGAGTTAAAAACAACTGGATCAGATCAGAATCAACATAGAGTCCATAGTAATGGAAGAGGCATAGGGGACTTACAACCAGGAAGATGAGATCAAAGGGTTGGATGTCCATTTGGGCTTTGAAGGAACAAACTCCAATGTACATGCAGAAGGAAGAGATGAAAACATGAATATGGTAGAGACCATTAAAAATTTGAAAAAGGATGTCCAAATCCATAAAAATGATAATGAAAGGATTATGAGATACAAGGAGCAAGAGGATGACTTCAACATGAAGTTAATGCAGAGCTTGAACAAAATAGAAAATAAATTGGATAAGGAGAGTTTCTCAAGAAAATCAGGAAGTCACAGGCCTCCTTGTGAGAAAAGAAGAACAAGAAGTATTAGAAAACATCACCACCACTCCCTGAGGCATTCTAATAAGAGAGAAAAAAATAGATCAAGTCCATTCCCTGTCACAAAGAATAAGAGTTCTGGGGTGGATGAACTGTGAGGAGAAATAAACAAAATAAAACCTCCTACATTTGATGGGAAGCACAAGAAGGATGGAGATGTAGAAACATAGTTGTTGGGCATGAGAAAGCATTTTCAATTGCATAATTATTCTTCTCATGCAGAAGGTAGAATTTCCATCTATCAACTCAAGGGAAAGGAATCCATGCGGTGGGATCAGC
Source organism: Picea engelmannii (assembly GCA_009831015.1). Classification (NCBI taxonomy): domain Eukaryota; kingdom Viridiplantae; phylum Streptophyta; class Pinopsida; order Pinales; family Pinaceae; genus Picea; species Picea engelmannii. The sequence continues at coordinate 207,835 of ML783971.1, forward strand.
TTGTGTAGGTGCAACACATTAAAGAGAAAAGTATTACTTGGAGATAATTCAAGAAGTATTTTGAGAAGAAATACTCCACCAAGAGATATTATGATAAGAAAGTGAAAGAGTTATTTGAACTGAATCTAAGGAGTATGACAATAGATGAATATGAGAGAAGGTTTTTAGAACTGCTGAAGTATGTTTCTTTCATTAAGGATGCGACAATTAAGATTTATAGGTATTTGATTGGATTTCCATCATTCATCAATGAAAAAATACAGTATAATGATCCCAAGACATTGGAGGACAACCAAATTCTAGATAACCCAGAACGATTGAGATAGGGGGTCAAAGGCCAAGGCAACCACCTATTTAATGATGGGGTTGTAAAGGAGATCATATGTTCATATATTTTCCTCAGAGAGGTGAAAACGTGAGGACTTTCCACAATGTACATCAAGTTGAAACAATGCAGGACATGGGAAAAAATGTACCAAGGATCTATGCAACCCTAGACAACAAGAAAGTAGAGTATCAGTCACATATGATTGAAATGGAAGGTATGATCAACAACCAAACCATTGTTATTTTAATTGATTTAGGAGCTATTCATAGTTATATAGATCCTAATATGGTGGAAATTTTGCATTTCCCAAGAAGAAAGCATGGAAAATATTGGTTGGTGCAGCTGTCCACTAGAACCAAAAGAAAAGTTAATGAGACACTTAAGTCATGTCTTATGGACAAGAATGGACTGAGCACCAAGGAAGATTTGAACATCTTACCTTTAGGTTCCTATGATTGTCTAATCGAGATGGATTGGTTGGACCAACATCATGTTATGATTAACTGTCATAACAAGGCATTTACTTGATTGAATGAGGAAGGGAAACTAAGGAAAGTGCAGGGAATTCCTAGGGCAGTAACCATAAGAGAAATTTCAGCATTGTAGCTGAAGAGATGTTACAAAAAAGGGTGTCAAATATTTGAAACTCATATTGAAGAGACACCTAAGGATAAGGTGTCAAATTTGGAATATTATGCAGTACTAAAAGAGTTTGAAGATGTTTTTAGGGAGGTACCAGGACTACCCCCAAAGAGAGATATTGATTTCTCTATAAATTTAATGCCTGGAGTAGCTCCAATGTCAAATACTCCTTACAAAATGAGTGCACCAAAGCTAAAGGAGTTACAAATGCATCTTGAAGAACTTCTGAAGAAGGGGTATATACGCCCAAGTATGTCACCTTGGGGTTCCCTTGTCTTGTTAGTGAAGAAGAAAGATGGGACATTAATATTGTGCATTGATTTTGAGACAGTTGAGTAAAGTGACTGTAATGAACAAGTATCCTCTTCCAAGGATTGATGACCTTTTTGATCAATTGAAGGATGCAAATATGTTTTCAAAGATAGATATCAGTTCAAGATACCATCGGGTAATGATTAAGGAAGAATATATTAGAAATACCTCCTTCAGGTCAAGGTATAGTCATTATGAGTTCATAGTGGTGCGATTTGGGTTGTCAAATGCACCAACTGTTTTCATGTGTTTAATGAATGGTGTTTTCCAAGAATATTTAGACAAGTTTGTCATTGTCTTTTTGGATGAAATTCTTATATATTCTAAGTCCAAAGAATAGCATGACCATCATTTGAGGATGGTGTTGCAGATATTAAGGGAACATCAATTGTATGCCAAATTGAGCAAGTGCTCATTTTATCAGAAGAAAATTCATTATTTGGGACATATCATTTCAAAGTATGGGATAGTAGTGGATACTAAGAAGATACAATCCATTAGAGAATGGTCAACACCAAAGAATGTGCCAGAGGTAATATAATTCATGGGCCTTGCAATCAACTATAGGAGATTCATCGAAGGATTTTCAAAGATAGCACACCCAATCACTTCCTTACAAAACAAGGGTGTGAAGTTTCAGTGGACATTGGATTGTGAAAATAGCTTCCAACAATTGAAACAATTATTAACAAGAACTCCAATACTAAGGATTGCAGAACCAAATGAAGACTTCATTGTATGCATAGATGCATGTAAAGAAGGACTTGGTGGAGTCCTCAGTCAAAACGGGGTTGTTATATGTTATGAATCAAGGAAGTTGAAGAAACATGAAAGAAACTATGCCACTCATGATTTGGAGTTGGTAGCCATAGTGCATGCCTTGAGGAAATGGAGACACTACCTCATGGGGAAAAGGGTTCAGTTGAGGATAGACCATAATGATCTGAAATATTTATTTGATCAACCAACTCTAAATGCTAGGAAAAGAAGATGGTTAGACTTTCAAGTGATTATGACTTTGATATAAGGCATATCAAGGGAAAATAGAACAAAGTGGCTAATGCACTTAGCATAACAGTGCATGAATTGCATGCTACAACCATTAGCATGTCCAATTAGATTTGAAACACATAATTTTGGAGGCTGCAAATTTAGATTTGGATTACAAGGAATGAGTGGCAAAACTACAACAAGGTAAATTGCAGCAAAAAATTGAAGAATACAAGCTACATAATGATGAAATTCTCATGTTCAGGGGAAGAATTTATGTACCAAATTCCTAGTAATTGAAAAAATGTATATTCAGAGAAATGCATAATGTACCTTATGATGGGCACCCACGTTATCAAAAAACTATTGAAGTTGTCCAAAGCCAATATTATTGGCCAGGCATGAAGAAAGAAGTTGTTGATTTTATTGCCAAACGTTTAGAATGTCAAAAGGTAAAGGCTGAGCATAGACACCCAGCTAGTTTGCTACAACCATTATCAATTCCTGAGTGGAAATGGGAAGTTGTAACAATGGATTTCATCACCAAACTTCCCAGAAAAAACAAGCAACATAATTCTATCATGGTGGTGGTGGATAAGCATACTAAAGATGCCCATTTTATTCTAGTTAAGCTCACTCACAAGGAAACCAACATTGATGATGTTTATAAGAAATAAATTTCTCAATTACATGGTGTTGTGCCTCTTTCATCACCTTAGTGAGAAAAATAGAGGTGCTTGCAAGCTTAGTTGGGTTTGCTAAGCAGGACAACTATAAGGAAAAGGGTTAGAGAAAGAAATATAAAGAGAAAAACTAAGAAATAAACTAAGAAATAAAACAACAACTAAACTAATGAAAATAGGGACATAAGGACAAAAGAAACAATAAGACCCATGTCACCAATGGTAAGGTTGATATTAGTGAAAGAATACACCAAGAAGAAAGAGGACTATGAGTCCCTTCTTCCTCCAAGGGAGGGCTCTTGGACCCCCACAAATAAGCTCTTCTTACAACATTGAAAATGGAAATGAAAATGGTGAAAGAATTTTTTTGCTAATCCACTCAAGGGGTGAGATAGATTGCCCAATGTAATGATGCTAATACACTCTTGATAAGAATAGAGGATTCCTCAAGAGAATAGTGGAAGCATAAATTTTCTATGAAATTCCTTGAAAAATGAAGTGCATCCATGGCCTTTTTATAGCATTCCTTTGAGGTATTGTCCAACCAGTTTGTAGTGTGTAAAGAGGCTAATTAGGGAATTTCTAGGTATTTGAGTAGCCACCCAGTCAAATCCAGTCCAGATTTGAGTGTCAAATCAACTTGGAAGCTGAACTAGAAGTGGGTGGGAGGCCGACCACTCTCATAAATGCGTTGTTTCTCAAGTGCACAGATTTTTGTGACAACAGTAGTGCATCGGGCGCATGCGTGCGATTCCTTCATTTTTGTTTTGTGCATGTGCGCACGCGCCCTGTGTATTCATAACACCCTTTAATTTTGTCACTGGTTGTATAGTTTTTGACCCTTTGGAAATGATTTTGTGGTAATTTTGGTCCATGGGTGACCTCATAACTATTTGACGATGATGCATTCTTGTAACCATTTACGGATAAAATTTCAGTGATAACAGATGCCCCATGATGGATGAGGTTAGGAGCATACATATAGCCAAAATCCATCAATGTTTCTTCTACTGAGAGTGTTTTTGTAAGAGACAGTGATAGTGGGATTGTCAAGAGTTACCCATTGGAGGGAGAAGGGAACCTGTAGAACCCGACCTTCCATAAGGTGTGTAAAAATAAACTATGTACAAACGAGGCGGGCATGCCCCATACTTGTGTCATGTAACTCAAGAGAGGAATGATGTGTTGATGTAGAAAACTGTAGCACCCTCAGGGGAAGTCATGATAAAGGCAGAAGACAATTTTGTAGAGGAACATACTCTAAATGGTAGATAGTGACATCTGTAAGAAATATCACAGATTTTGTAGGCATTGATAGCCCATCCCAGTTTATAGGTCTTCGACAAATATAATAAATAATTGTAATAGTCGCAAAGTAAGACCCATCGTAACATAAGAAAGTGTTGAAGTAGAATGTTACGGGGGTCAATGATAGTAGGGAGAAATTTTGGTTGTCCCTATGCCATCCGAGATCTCTCATTGGATAGGTAATGAGAATCAAGATATTGTTGCCCTTATGGAAAACTATACTGATGTCGACAAAAGGGGGATGCGACTCCCAGAAGAAAAGGGCTTCGTGTAATCCACTAGGTGAGGTTAGGAAATGGAGGAGGTACATGGTCGAATTCAATATGTATGGAGACTCAATACTGCCCTTGGTTGGGGGTATATGCGAAGTATAAGTTTCCGCAATCATTCAACTAAGTTGAGTGTCAGGGGGACGACAAGACGTGGGATAAGTTGTGCCAGAGGTGAGACAAAGTGAACAAACTTAGAGGGCAGAGGTAAGTGATCTATGGGATACTCAGAGGATATGGATGATGTCAATAAGGGTAGATGATAAGGATTTCCCCAGCCAAGGGTGACATGGGTTGCATTTTTCCAAAAAGGGAAGAAGGTCACCAAAGGTGACAACAAAAATGGAATGTAAATGCTGGAAACAAAGACATTTGTAGAATAAATAAAGAATAATTTGGGATGAGTGTACAAATACAAAACAGGTGCCCCAATGTAAAATGGTTGGCCCGGGTAGGGCACAATTTTCTTGGAGAAATGGTGGAGGGTGGGGGCCCCATGGGTGGGTTTCTGTATGAGGTAGGTGAAATGAAGGGAAATTTGCAAAGGGGCAAACTGATTGTGGATGAAATGGAGGGTTCATGATACTGCAGAGCTGCAGTAAAAAATAGAACCTTGAAGAGATAATCTGGGATTCTGGTGGGAAATCTTGCAAAATGAGGAGAACGAGTATGTGGCTGATTCGCGACATAATGTATGACTATCAGGACTCCCATCCCTAAAGGGTTGAAAAAAAACATGAGTGTCAATATTCAAAAGGGTGTTATGAATGGGAGAACTCATGTGGGGGAGAGTGCTACCAGGTGATGGTACCGAAGATGCAAATGAAGGTGTTGGTATTGCATATCCGGAGATGGGGATCCTAGAGGTAAATGTCAGAGGGTGTGACTAGAGATGTAGGTGAGATTCAGAGGGAATGATTACATGCTAGTTCTAATGATATACCTGAAGGGGTTGCATGGATGTATGATGACCAAGTACCTACACACATGAAAACCAAATACCCGACGTGAAAAATATCTGAAGAGAATTGAACATACGAGTGGGAGAATCCTAACTGAGATGAGAGTTCAACAAAAATATCATTCTCGAAGTGTTTCCTGTGATCAGAAACTAGTTGGAGTGGTACTCCAAAGTGGGATATGACATGGCTAAAGAAAAAACACACTGCAGTGTCAATGGTATTGTTGAAGGTGGGCATAGCTTCCACCCATTTTGTGAAGTAATTGACTGCAACAACAATGTATTTGTGTCCATTGATAGAGGGAGAATTACAAGTCATGAAGTCGATGCCCCACTTACAGAAGGGGCCGACAGTAATGACTGGGTGAAGAAGAGCAAGTGGTGCTCGTGATTTGTTGGCATAAAGATGACATTTCTCGCATTGTTTCATGGCATGAATGCAATCATGAAACAATGTAGGCCAAAAATAACCTGCTCGGATGATTTTCTGAGTAGTGGACATTCGTGAAAGATGGCCCACACATGCGCCACTATGGCAGTCGTTTAAGACTCTATCGGCCTCATCAATAGTCAAGCATCGACGAAGTATGGTGTCGACCCCTCGCCGATATAGGATGTCTCCGATGAGGAGATAGCAGGGGGGTTGGTGGCGGATATGATGATGATCGTCTCATGAGAGGTGGTTACCGAACTTTTAGGTTTGAAGGTAGACAGGGAGGTCACCGTACCAAGGGTCATCCAAAGTGATGTAAAATATATGTTCGTCAGGGAAGTCTGTATTGATGGGGGCACTGGTAGTGTCATAGGGGAATTCCATGACAAATTCGGCAAGGACGAGGGCTTTCTTTCTCTTGGGTGTTGAGAACTCAAGATCATACTCCTAAAGGATAACAATCCATCAGGAAAATTTGCCATTAATTTGCCGACGGCTAAGCAAGTATTGCATAGGGTTGGAATCTGCTACGACCTTAGCTGTGAGAAGCATAATGTAATGACGCAGTTTTTGGACCGCGAGGATGAATGCGAGGGTGAGTTTCTCTTCGTGTTTATACTTCAAGGGTGGCCCCGAGAGGTTTTTAATAACGTATTAAATGACATGCTCACGATCGTCATCACCGATTTGAACGAGTACTCTTGCTACTGAGACAACTGATGCTGATATGTAGAGGATATAGTCGCGATTGTAGTCGGGTGCACTAATTAAAGGGGCATTGGAGAGCTCCATTTTAAGATCGTCAAATTCTTTTTGGGCATGTTCATCCCATTGAAATGGTATGTCGTGGCGTAGTAAGCGAAGGAAACCATGTGCTCGAGTGGCATAGTCTGGGACAAATCATCGTAGGAAGTTAGCTTTTCCTTGTAGGCTTTGGAGTTGACGTAAATTTTGGGGAGGTGGAATTTCTATGATGGCTTGCACTTTGTGGGGGTCCAGGGTAATAACACTTTGGGAAATGATGAATCTAAGGTGACATCCTACAGTGACGCAAAACATGCACTTGAGGGGGTTCAAGCGGATGTTGTACTGACGACACCGTTGAAACATGATTCGTAAATCATCCAGATGTTGGGTGTGCTTCTTGGATCGAGTTGTGAGGTTGTCCAAGTATGCAAGGATGATATGATCTAGGTCATGAAAAATATATGTCATATCCCATTGGAAAGTTGTGCCAGCATTCTTTAGGCCAAATGGCATGAAACGATATGCAAAGGTACCCCAAGGGGTAATGAATGCGGTTTTGTATTGATCAGCGAGGTGGATTTGGATTTGATTATAATCATAGAAACCATCCATGAAGGATAGAGCCTCATGACCTGCACAATCAACAATAATTTGATTGATGAAAGGTGTTGGAAAGTTGTCTTTGGGACATGTGTGATTGAGATCGTGAAAGTTCGCGCAAACGGAAATAGTGCCCTATTTTTTGTTAACAAGTACGGGGTTGGAAACCCATGATGTATAGGCAATGGGGTAAATGAACTCGGTAGCAGATAATTTGTCAATATTTTCTTTGATGGCCGCTGCTTAGGATGGGTGTAGCGGTCACTGTTTTTGAAAAACTGGGGTTATGTCAAGCCAAGTGTCGATGCGATGTTTGACGATCAAAGGATCAAGGACGGGCATTTCTGTGTATGACCAGGAAAAATTATCTCGATATTCTTGGAAGAGGGCTTTACAGGTGATGATTTCTTGAGGAGTGCAAGTAGCACCAATGGGGATTTCCTCAATGACTCATGTTTTGATGGAAATATCGAGTTTGATGGTCAGGGAAATGTTGGCCATGTTGCCTTCTTCAAAAGCATCAGGGGTAGGAATGGGGTTCTTGAACCAGTCGATATGCCCCAATGGGATAAAATATTTGGTTTCAACTGTGTATATGGGGTGTGGATTAGGAGGCATGGAGGATTCTTGTGGAAAGAAGAGTGCTTGATGGTGGAGCGCATCCCATGGGTAGTCGGGGGTGTTTAGTTCCTTGAGTATGTCCTCGTCACAGTGAAATTGGCGGAAATACAAGGGGTCTAAAGGAGTGATATTGGTGACTGTCGTCGTGTGGTGGTCTTCGGGTGAAGAATAAGAACGGGGAATGATGCAATGAGATTGCGATGGTTCACTCGAAATAAACCAAATATTGAAGTACTGAGGAGTACCAGTGGTAGTTGGGTGTAATATTTTCATAGGGAAATGAATAGGAGAATTGGCGAGATTTGGGGGTGAATCCTCGGATAGGTCATCCAAGAACCATGGAGGCATTGGGAGTGCCTTGGGTTCAAGATAAATGATATGAAGAATCTCTAGTGAAGAGGTAAGGTCGACCATCGATTCTGTAGGGGGCGTTGGGGTTTGAATCAGGGTCAATTGGTGTTGCCTGTATTCAATGATCAGAGGACATTGGTAGGTAAAATGATCTAAGGATTCACATAGAGAGCAAGGGCATCTCATATGTTCATTAACTGAAGTTGTGACATAATGGATGTCAGTGATTTTGGGGAGGGATGATGTAGCTAGGTTGGGATCATTCTAGAAACTTTGGCCCACTATGGCTAATGTCTGCCGAAAACGTGGTAGTTCTAGGTAATGGTGTGTATAATGGAAATATTTTGAACATATAGTGCAAGAAAATTTGGTTTGCAACCCTTTACTACTTGAATGAGGGGTGGTAGAAGAAGTACTTGCTACTGTGGTGAGTGTTGATGGAGTTTGATTGAGTTGAATTAAGTTTCGTAATTCCAGTAGAGATGGGCAGTTGTTGGTTTGGTGTCCATCTTTCTCACATAGCACGCAACATGGTTGGACACATGGGGGAAGTGGAGTAGTGGGCTCCTTCTTCTTTCGTCTGCCCCTAGATGTGGCAGGGAGAGTAGTGAGTGGGGGTGTGTAGGGTATGGTGGGAGTGAGTATGGGAATCGTCATTAGGATTCCTTCCATTTAGGGAGGAAGGGATGGCCGAGGGACCATCTCTGGTGGATGTAAATACCAAACTAGAATTGCTAACACCATATTAGGGAGGGTAAGTATTGTAGCTACTTGGAAAGCTTGTACGCCGAGTGGAGGGTAAAAGAAGGGGATTTGAGTAATGGCTTGGGGAACTATTTCCCAAACTGGGATATGGCCTTGGCGAGAGGTGGACTCGTGACCTTGTGGAGTTGACAAGTTCGCAGGAGGTTCATGAGGGGGGAGCTCTACGACTAGTGGGACGTCAGATATGATAGAAGCCTCCCAAGAAGGAAGGGTATCTGCTATGTTAGTTCCGTTGGATGATAGGACACATACTTTATTGGAGGGATGAAGAAGCGGTGATGCACTGTGGTAAGTTCCTAACAATAATGGGTCTTTGAAAATCCCGGGACCCATTTCGATGAGTGGGTATGCGTCATGACTCGTGTGGATGAGAGGGAGAATGTTATCGATATTGGCAAAAGGGTTGGGCTCGTAATTCGAGACTTGGTCAGTGGTAATGATCTTCCCGTTATGGGGGAACATCATCATTCGAAAGATGGAAGAGGCAACTGCCTTCATAGTGTACATGTATCTACGACCAAACATGATATTATAATCAAGTGGGGCATCGATAACTTCAATGTCAATAAGAATGGTCTTGCCCCTGAGCTCTATGGGGACATTTTGGAGGATCCCTTCAAGAGATGAGAGTCATCCGTCATAATCTTGTAGGGTAATGGAATATGGTATGAGTTTGGGGGAACGAGGTTTCTGCCATATAGATTTGGACATAATGCATGTGGATGTGCCTTCATCGATGATGCACTGATGAACTGTTATGTTCCGAATTTTTACTGGTATTTGAAAAGCGATTAGAGTGGGGAGTCGAGGTTCTCCACTGTCGAGATCAAATGTGATGAGGTGAGTATCCGTGGGGTCGACTGCCCCCAAGGTAGAAAGTAATGATTTCTGCTGAGTGGGACAAGCTTGAAGGACCTCTAAGACTGGCATGGCAGTCGGGGCATGGATGACTTTAGGGGCCAAATTTCGCTCATGGGCTAATTTTCCATGGTTTTTCCAAAAACGAGATTCTCTATTTTAAAAATCATTCGCACAAATTCTATAGGATAAAATTATTTTACCTTAAAAATAGCCAAAATTTTATAAAAACTATATAAAATCTTTATAAATTTGAATAATTTTACAAAAATATCGCCAAACATTTATAGTTGGCATATGAAGGATTAGTACTATTTGCCAAGGTTTCTACATTTTAAAACAAATTTCCATCCTTAAAATAATCCTTGAGTCGGGGATTGTGATAATTCATCCACCAAACTGTAATTATGAGCTGCCCTAGTGATCTAAAAATATGACGAAGACTTGATGAACTTGATTAAATTAAATTGCAAGTTAAATGTTATGTGTTTTAATGCAACTGGATCAATTTGCAACACATAATTAAAGATGACTTATGTAGAAATAAGCATAGACAGCATCAG
>ML783971.1:246995-258774 GCA_009831015.1 Picea engelmannii
GGTTTTCTTGCAACAAGTGAAGGAATTTTTCCACATAAAGAAGGTGGCTATCCAAAGTGCGGCTGTGAATGAGGATGTCCTCAAAGAAAACCAAGACATACTTTTGAAGGTAAGGTTTCAATAATTTATTCATGATACTTTGAAAGGTGGATGGGGCATTACAAAGGCCAAAAGTCACGACCAAGAATTCATAATGTCCTTCATGAGTTATGAGAGCAGTCTTCGGAATATCTACCTCCTTCATCCATATTTGATGATAGACAGAGTGAAGGTCTAATTTGGTGAATACACATGAAACTTGGAGTTCATCCAATAGATCATCAATGACAAGAATGGGAAATGTATCTTTGATGGTTAGTTTATTCTTTGCACATGTGCAAAGTACATTCTTTCTTTAAGACCATCACCACTAGTGAATAACATAGGCTGGTACTAGGGTGAGTTACCCCCACCTCAAGTAATTCTTGCACCATCTTTTCTATTTCATTTTTTTGAGAAAATGGGTATCTGTAAGGACGTAAATTGGGGTGTTGACTACACAGAATGAGAGGGATTCTATGATCATTCTCACCCCTAGAAGGAGGTAATGTTGTGGGAACCTCAAATACATTAGGGTACATGTCCAAGATGATTTGTAGGCTAGGATGAACGACCTAAGAGGCTTGTTCAGTGACTTGGATGGAATTAAATTGAGAAATCACACCATGGTGCCATTTCTTAAAAAAAAAATCCATCCTATGAGAGATGATAATTTCAGGAGAGTCCTCTTTGAGACCTCAGAGGGTATAGGGGTGAGTGTATTGGGTGAACCTGATATATAATTCTTGATAATCCATTGTGATTTTCCCCAGAGTGTGAATTCATTCCACTCCTAATACAATATCACAACCACCCATGGAAATAGATAACATGTGGGTTTTCAGATTATAATCACCCATTTGGATTTTGACATTCTCACATCATCCCCCACACTTCATATTACCACCATTAGTGATGAGGATTTGAAAATTAGAAACACGGTTGAAAAAGAAATGGATCTCATCAGCAATCCCATGATGAATAGAATTGTGGGTTCTACCACTATCAATCAATACCACTATCGACCTATTATTGATGTATCCCTTAAGCTTCAATGTTTGTGGGGCTGAAATACCAGAGATTGCATGGAGAAATATGATGGGTTCCTCTTGTTCCACAAGGGTTGCTACTGGAGCTTTAGTGTCATTACTTGGTTGAGCCTCCTCTGGTTCAAGGGCCTATTTAGATGGGATGCCTTCATAGGGAGAGGAAATTGATGCATCATTCTGAAAGAACTTTTGTTCTCTATATTTATGCCCTCGGGAATAATTTTCATCACAATAGTAGAAAAGTCTTTTCTTGCGATGTTCCACCATTTTTGTTGGAGAGACCTTTCAGACCTTCCATTTTTGTGTTGGAGCTGGGTGAGCCCTAGGTTGAGGACGAGTGAGAACTCGAGCCTTCATGGGTGGGGCCTAAAGGATAGTCCTAATTTCCTTTGCTAATTCACATGCCTACAACCAGGTAATAGGATGATACATGCTCACATGAGCCCAAATTGATTCCTTTAAGCCATTGATAAAAAATTCAAGGTAAAATGCATCAGATAATCCCTTAGTCATGATATCCAACTTTTCAAATGTCATGATGAAATATTTGACTGATCCAGTTTGGCGTAGCTTAGTGAGCCTACCGAAAAAATGCGATTACCTATCAAAACAGGCACAAAATACTTTAGTGAACATGTTCCTAGTGGGTATTCTTGGATAACATTTCTTATACCAGTGCCACCACTACCACCATTCTTGAACTAGGTACAAAAACCCTACATGGATTCTGGTTTCATCATCGCAAATATTATTCTAGGAGAAGTATTGTTCCATTTGAGATACCCACCGTGTTGGGTTGTATCCATCAAATTTATGCATGTAAACCTTGGGCACCTTATTCCAAGAGTGTGGAGAACCCCAAGGGTAGTGGGATGAGAGTATCCTCATAATGGGAATGTTTATGGTCCTCTACATTTGGATTGACTTGCTTACCTTTTGTGAAATACTGCATGGATTCATGGTGACTACTTTAAGTTCTGCTTGGAGGGACTCTTTGACTTCAACTTGTATGGTAGTGGTGATGGATTCCATTTTAATTTCTAAGCTGGACAACCTAGTCTCCCAATCTTCTTGGGTCTAAGATCTAGTGGTGGGCATGGTAGTGGATTAGGTAGTGGATGAGGTGTCGGGATGAAAATTGGGGCCAAAAAAAGTGAGATGTACCAGGGGGATCAGGATAAGGAGCGAATTCCAATTGGATAGGTTTAAAATAAGGGTGGGACCGCGGAAAAAAATAAATTAAAATTTAAGGCTACCAATGCAATCAAAATGAAGAGAGGAATGCAATTGAATAGGTTACAAATAAGGGTGTTGATGGGCCCTAGATTTTTTTTTTTAACTACTGCGGATTTATACTCCACCTTGAATACATCTTCAGTGGCAGAATTCCCAAATTCTCAATAATAAAAAATGTCTTCAGGGAGTGCTTTTGCAATGAACAAATGTGACAGTGGCCAGTTTGTAATGCAATAGATCAATTTTTTTCATCGCAAGGGTTATGGTTTGCAGGGTGTCTATAGTGAAGGGTTTTCCCTATGTTATATCTCTCTTATATACGTGCGGGTTCCAACAGTAGTACTTGTCCCAATATCTCATGGCACCAACTAAACAGGATAGATTGTACCCTTAATCATACTACCCGACTACCCAGGTACTAGAGAGTCTCTTCCCTAGTGTTTTTCATGGTGACACTATATAGAAATCAAGCGGCCGATCATTTTATCTACGGAGCATTCGAGGATGCCTAGGTTGATCTATTTATAGGTGTCTTATAATGTGCTAGAACTCGAAAGGGTACCAACATGGGTTACAAGGGTGGCTAATAGATGTGTGATTAAGAACCACTTGTATTTCTTGTGTGTATGACTCCCCGACTATGGTTTTATGTGCATAATAACAAATATTTGTAACTTAAAGATGCTAGAATATGTCTCTACCCAGAAAAAAATATTTACCCCACAAGTCTTTCCCGACAAAGAGCATTGATACTACTTTCAATATTCCATATGTAATATAGTATGCAAAACATAAACATTTATCAAGAAATGGAAAAATAACAATGATATATCCAAAAAAATATCATAATAGTACCATAGTAACACCATAAAGAGCACCTTCATTAAACATAGCAATGTTCACTTTCCTCTTCGAGGGGGAAACCTCCAATAGATTAGATATCTATTACAATAATCTCTAATAGAAATTATCCAATGCCTCCTACTCTTGTTTATACTAATTCTACCTTCTAAGCAAACTTTTAGAAGAAGATATTTCTAGAAGCACACGCTTCTATTAGGTCTTCTTACATTGACTTATTCTTCTTTATTTATTAAGCCTTATTAACTAAGATTGGTCTTTATTACATAGAAAACATATCCTACTAACTAATGACCCATGGAGAGGGGTTAGGATCGGATCCTAACAAAGTCCAATTCTATTGAGTCCACTAATACCACTAAAACTAATATACAACAAAAAATATTAGGATTTTGTGATACACATTTTTAGGAACAAGAGAGCGTATCTGAATATTCAAATTTTATATTAAACAATAATATTAAATCTCTTCTTGAAAAGGAAATGGTGGAATAAGACTCATTATTTATTTCACAAATGGGCATTGAGATCAAAGATGTAACTAATGGCTATATTAATGATGATTTCACATTTTCTTATTTTGATAGTGAATAAGTCCCCCAAATCCTTTCACATAACTTACCATTAAATCAGAGTTTGCATGATAATGTTTCTTTTGAAATAGTTAATAAATGTTATACCATCAAAAGGGAAGCATTTAAATTTTTACACTCTGAAACATTTTACTCTTTGTATCTAGATATGTTTGTGAACTATAATATACACATTGATCTACAAGTTAAGACTCCTTTATGGTCATATTCTTGTGGGATTCAAAGTGATGAAAATGTGTCTACTTTCACATTTTTACATTTCTTTCTAGTGATAAATCAACGTCGTTTCTTTCTTCAATGTTTTCACGTTTTTGTTTCTTTCTCCAATAATTCTCTTTCCTTTATTCGTTATGGAGAGTTTTGTCTCAAGTGTGACTGGATTTTCTCTTGCACAAACAATTGTTTCCAATGAGTATAGTTATCTATAAAAGTTTAAAAAAAAATGTCATTTTAGAATAGTCTTGGAAAAACTTCATTATCACAAAAATTATTAAAAAATAATATCAAGAATTTTATGTTCAACAAATCCTTCACTTTGAAAAAATGTTCAACAAAGCTTTCACCTTGAAAAAATATTCAACAAATCCTTCAATATATATTTTGTTATTCCAATAAAAGCTTGAACTTAAAATTTATATATATATTGTTCAAAACATCAACCACCTTGTCCAAAACATCAAAAAAGAAAATTCAAACTTTTTCCTAGGGGCTCCACATATAAAAAACCATGAAACGAGCAAGTGAAATTTGTTAAATTAGTTAGGTTGAAAGCATATTTATAATATTTGGCTCTAATTGAAAGGAAATGACGTGTCCCTTCATTTTTGTTTCGGTCGATGTAATTATCTGACCCAACTTTCAGACGAAAGATAATTTTTCGGCTAAAAAGAGAGGAATCCATTTATTTTATATAGATTCTGTTAGAAAGCTATAATTCGGCCAAAAAAATATTTTTCTGTCGAAAGATTATTTCGGCCAAAAACCTGTGAATGGGACTGTTTGCAGGAACCTGCAAATTCCCTCAAACTTACTTGAACTTTGGAGGTTGCAGACTCATGCAAATAATCAAAATTTAGTTTCAAAATTGATCCGAGTATTTGCAAAATTGAATCTACCTTCAATGGATATAATTTGTTTTCATTTTCATTATTTTTATCTAATTTTATTTAATTTTATAAAAAACTCACTCCATAATATTTTCAGGTGACATTATGATTCAATGAAATAAAATATCCATATCTCTAAAAATAAACAGTGGAAGATTTAGAAAAAATTATATTCAAAATCCTTGAAGTGTTTTCTTCAAAAGGGTATTTTTATATTTTAATTTAAGTAAAAAATAATATAGGTACAAGGTGGGGGAAAGCATGTGTTTAAAATCTGCAACTTTTTCAGCTTGGTGAACTTAAAAAAATTCTATAAATTATAATATTCATCTGTTAGATTCAAAATTATAGTCATAAGAAAACAAAGTCTCTTTAGATTGTTGCAGTATATTTCATTTGTCAAAAAAAAATGTTTGACTATAGATACATTGTTGGGGGCGGGGGGGGAGAAATAATGCATTATCATTCCTTTCATTTTTAAGGAACAAACTATGAAACAATTTACAAATTTAGATATCAAATATCAATAAAAATAATTTGAAAAATAGTCATTCAAAGATAACAAAATTATTCACAAGTTTTGTTTTTACTGTAAAGTGAAATTCCAAATAAAAAAATACTTTTGTATACTCGAAGCTAAAGAAATTGTGAAAATATCATTTTTTTCTCATAAAACAAGAAAAATAGACACCCATCTTCATGATTTTAGTTTGTCTTACTCTTTTTAGATGAAAATTGAAACCCTCATTTTTCAGACAATTGTGAATGTTGGGATAGTATACAATTTAAGAAATGAGAAAGATTCAACTCAACAACTTAGCTGGCATTAAGGATTTGGTGAAGGGTGTTGTAAAATAGTTGAACAAATTTGATTTAAAAATGGTGCAAAATTGCCTACAACCTTTTCTTTGAAAATATAAAGAAAATGATTTTTTTCCAACTATTTTTAACACACACACACACACACATATACATATTTTCTTAAATATCCAAAAATTGTAAAGGAAATATCAAGAAGATTAAAGACACTAATTTTTTAAGATTCTATGTTTTTATGAGAAGATTTACATAGATTTTATACTACTAAAGTATATTCCTTCCAGTATGGAAATAAAATTAAAATAAAAATCAAACTTTTTACATCTACAATCTGATTGGGCCTAATGGCTAAGAAATATAATAAGTCCAAATCTAGAGGGGGATAGGGTATTTATACCTTTGTATACTTTACCAGTCAAATTGTTGGGTTAAGGGGGTACCTTTTTCCAAAAACAAGTGTTGTGAACAAGATGTAAAGGGGCCAAGGAATTCCAATAGGAACATTTTTCAAAACTATTTTGATAATGTTTACCAAGAACATAATTGGCACAAAAACCATCCCTACTTGAAACAAGGGGAAGACTAGTCACCAACTGTTGATTGCATAGTTGTTGCANTAAAGGGGCCAAGGAATTCCAATAGGAACATTTTTCAAAACTATTTTGATAATGTTTACCAAGAACATAATTGGCACAAAAACCATCCCTACTTGAAACAAGGGGAAGACTAGTCACCAACTGTTGATTGCATAGTTGTTGCATTAAGTCATAGTTTAAATGAAAAAACTACTCATGCCAAAGTTTTCTCAAGTCACTGCTATGAGAAACAAAACCTGATGGAAAAAATGATGACCCAAAGTTGTCAAAATTGTACAACCTAGTCATGTAAGAAGGAATTTGAGTTGCAAGAATATGGTAAGGATTTTTTAGATCCTTTATTACAACTTTGTGAGGTGAAAATTCTATGGTTTTACCTTCACCTGAATGAGTGATTTGATATACTGATAGAAGGTTACATGAAATAATTTGAACACATAATACATCATTAAAATGAACATTATATACCTAAAATATTCCATACCCTACACGACTAAGATATCTATCATCACAAACAAATATTTTCTTGGTGTTACAATAATTTATAGAAGAAAATATGGCTTTATCCTTAGCCATACAATAAGAATATATAGAATCACTAATCCATTGATGAGAAGAAGAAGTAGAAGTTGCATTGAAAGAGAAACAAAAAGAAGAAAGTGCATGTCCATGAGAAGTCCAAGAAGAAGTAAAGTCAATATTGATGTTGTTCTTCTACATTGTTGCTTCTAAATATTCCATCTTCTTAAAAAAAATTGATTTGTCATGACCATATTTCCCACAAAAGTTGCAATGTCTATCACTCTTCCTACTTTTATATTTTTCTTTTTTGTCACCATTAGGAGAAGGAGTTGGCAGAGAGGATTTGGGACCCCTATTATTATTGTTGTTGTGGTGAAGATGTTGCTTTTTGGGATTCTTTGGTTTATATTTCTACTAGGACAGTAAGGATTTCTTGGATTTACCTGTAGTGATAATAAGTCCAAGCTGTAGAATCTTGTATTGCTCTTGAATCAGAGCATCAAAAAGGGACTCAAGAGAAGGTTTTTTATCAACACTCCCTAGATATTCTGTAGTAGCATAAAAGGTAGATACAAAAAGAGAATATTCACTTCCAATCTTAGAAAGGATAACATATATGAATTTATATTACGTTAGATCTAGTTTACATTTGATACACAAAATTCTAAGTGTTTTGAACTTAGAGAAGTAATAGTAAATGAAAGGAAAATCATTTGGAATTAAAGTCATTAACATCTGATTTTCTAACTATTGAGCTCGAATAATATTGTGTTTACCAAACACAACTTGAATCTTCTCCAAATATTTATTGGGGGCATCAAGTCCTTGAAGGTGAAACCTTAAATCATGAGAGATAGACATTATGATTAGTCCATGAAATTCATCATTCCTATTAAATTATTTGGCATACTTGTCATCATGAGTGTATTCTTCTTCTTTTCCCAAGGTAATGGGGTACAATCCTTTACCTCTTAATAAGTCCTCCATATGGGATTTTCATTGGAAGGAATTCGTACTAGTAAGAAAAAACATCACTAGGGATGTCATTTTAATATATGAATAAAAGCATGAAACTAATGGTTTGTATGGAAAGATATCAAAAATAAAATGGCACTGAAAACATACTTCAGATGTAAAATTTATTTCCTATTGAATAAAAGGCATAAATTGCAACCAAAGAGACACATGGAAAGTAGAAGTTGGTCCACGTGGTGATACCCCTCCCAATAGCCTCACTTTTACAAATAGATTCCACAAAGTGGAGTTTTCTATCCTTCTGTGCTAGCCATCTATTTATTGTATTCAATGGAGAATGTGTCAATGAAATTGTGCTTTGTACGTATGCCTTTTTCCAGCTAGTGGTATGTAATCCTAGGATTCTTACTAGAACGTTCAAATTATGTCTGATGAGATAGCTTGAAGCCATTATCGTTAAGTGTTAACATAATTGTTCTTGTAGAATGGAACCAAATGTATGACGATGTTGTTCTAATGCATGGACAAGAAGCATAATGTGATTTTTCTTACATGTTGGATTCAATGTTCCTATAATCGTATGGCACTTGACTCCATCCACCATGTCTGGACATACTACAACCTGGTTACAATCCAAATTTGATTATTGATTTCAATTTTGTCTTACCAATGGTTGATAGTGGACCAATGATTCATAGTGGATGTGTGATGTATCTATTTGAAATGACATAACATCAATTCTTTTATCGGAGTTCGAATCAACAATATAGTAGTTGACAATGTTATTTGCAAGGGAGGACCAGACTTGGATATTTACCTGGAATATGATTGATACTCATTGCAAATAAAATGGTCCACCCTATATATTTCCCTTTTCATATGGAAAATCCATGTTTATTAGATACTCTTTCCAACTCCCACTTATTGGTACACTTTGTATCACATCAGGTGTCAGATATTGATGCAAATAGTGAAATGTGTTATGATTTCCACATATAAGTACATTGCAAAAGGACAAGAAAATGTACAATCTTAGATATTGTATATCACACTAGGTCATGATCAAGTAGCAAACTGCAATGAACAAACTCGAAACACAATTAGTTGTACTAGCTATTGCTATGTCTAATCCATGAGTATGCATGTCACGCATAATACCTTTCCTATATAATTGAAGGTTTTTGCACATGAGGGACAAGTAAGTATTAGATCTTCCAAAATTGCATATGGATTGTATTTTATGGAGCAATGGTTCGTAATTAAATCCAAGAGGATAACTAGAATGGAACAAGATGCAATACATATAGGTACTTGCATTTTCATTGAATAACAAGTACCTTCTTTTCCTTGTTAGTGACCAAACTTTGATCAATATATTTATCTTGTTGGCTAGACATTGTAGGAAAAATGTACCCCCCATATCCCTCTCTTATTTTCAGGTTGGTTTGTAGAAGTCGATAACTGCATCTTTGAAAGACACGTACAAACATCATGAATTCCATGCAACTGTTACAAAAAGTCAAACATGAATTCATATTGAAATGACTCTAACGCATAAATGTTACCATTGTGCAAGAGCAATAGGAATTTATCTACCAGGGCATGGTGCACATCAATTGAAGAATAGTGGAAATAAAATAGATCTTGTAGTGCATGAAATAGAGAGTCTGTTGTCGTGGATGAAAATGAAGCTAATCTGAAAAGACTATTTTTTCTTAGTACTAAGTTAATGTTGGTATCTACACTCAACCATTTTTTCATTTAATATCTTTCAACATGTAATATAAATGTCATATTTTAATTTGTGTGTCACAAGTTGTTTTAAGCAATGTTCAACATATTATGCAAGTAGCAAGAAAAAAATGAACAATACAGATACCACAATGCACACCTAATTTATTTTCCTTTTTTTGGTTTCTCTAGATTTGGCGTCTTCAACTTCAACATCTCATACTCACAATAATATGTTCCTAGATGCAAAAGAAGTAACAGGTCTATAAACACATCATACAAAAAAACATGAAATAAACAATATTACAATCGATTTTCTGCTTATATGGAAAGATTGAATGTTATTATAGACAAAAACATATATAAACATGTATCCAATACAAAATGTCATCCTAGCAATCCCATTACATGTTGTCCCAACACCCCCATGGAACAGGGTTTCAACCCTTAGTTCCCTTCCTTCATTGTATCTAAGTAGAAGGAGGAAGATGATGACATGTACATGTTGTGTCACACCACCATTGCACCCAAAAATAAGCCTTGGTCATAGCATTAAGTCTAGTGATGACATAAAGAACTAGCCACTAAAGTTAAAGGGATTACACTGTTTGGAATTGGGTGGATTCACGAAGGTGGGTTACACTTTCGTGACAATCTCATCTCCAAAATTTCGAAAAACCTTTTTTCGGCCAAACTAAAAATATTTTTCGGCCAAAAGCTATTTTTTTCGGCCGAACTATTTTTTGGACGAAAAAATAAACGTCAAATCGAACGGAGCAATAATCGCGCCCTCAATTTGCATGTAGTAATTTGATCGATCGGATATTTTCTTTCCGGCAATAAGTTTTCGACCGAAAGATAGTTCGGCCGAAACATTGTTTGGCCGAAAAATAGTTCGGCTGAACTATTTTTTGGCCGAACTATCTTTCGGCCGAACTATCATTCGGTCGAAAGATGGTTTATATATTAGCCACACATCGAATTTGCAATGTTTAGAAAAATTTGTTGGCGTATTTGCCTCTGTGAGAGCTCTATGTAATTGTTTTCGTGAGGTCGCTGAGTGCACGGACGTGAGGTGGAGGTCGCCGAGAGGTCGCGAGCGCAGCGGAAGTGAGGCAGAAGTTGCAGGGGTCATGGAGAGGTCGTGAGTGTCGGGGATAGGTAAGTTTCCTGTATGTTTAAAATTTTTGTTTTAAATGTGAATGTTTTTAAAATGTATGTTTAATTTTTTTTTTTTAAATGTGAATGTGTTTAATTGTTTATTACTGTAGCTATTCTCACCCTGATTTTGAGAGTTTATATTTCACAAACCCTGATTTTTAGAGTTTATAAATTTAAAAATATTTTTATATGAAGGGAATGATTCTGTTATTAGTAAAGAAGAAGGTTGATATGTTTATAAATTTAAATATATTTTTCACAATTGAAAATAATTCTTGATCATAATGTAGGCTTATATTGTTTATAAAGTTCGATTTTTTTTTTGTAAACGAGAATTGTTTATTCTAATGCAGGTTTGTAAATTCAACTTATGAAATCTCGTTAAGTTCACATAAATTAGGTTGTTTCCATTTTGGCTATAAAATTATTACAACTTGTGATGTATAGTTGTTTTCTTTGAAAACAAAGTTGACGGTGATTACATACAGCGGCATCATGTGAAGCTGGATTGCCAATTTATATAATTTAAAGGGATTTCTCACACCTATAATTTTGCCACCCGATGATAGGTGTAAAATCTTCTAAATGGTTGTAGTCCATCAATCCTTTTCTTATACACGAGTTATGTCGAGCAATCATTCTTATTCTTCGACCAAATCCAGTAGACAATTCTTTCTTCGGTCGATACATTTGCACAGACTGAAAAACTCAGCTTTCATTTCTATCATTTGCGACAAATTTTAATACATTCTCTATAGAAAAAATTGGCCTGATTATCTATGTCCTTTAACAGGTGCCACTCACACCGAAGTACCTATTTATAACAGAGGAATGCCTGTCATTTCAATCTCCAACTAAAACAGCCAATGACACCACATGATATTGCAAGATGAATGAAAGGGACTGCAAGTTTTATAAAATTTCAAAAATGTGTTTTTAAACCGAGGGAACGTAACATTATAGAGACGAAAGGAAACGTATTTTATAAAATTTCAAAAAGTATCAAAATCAGAAAGACCGACCACACTACTCTGGGAGAAATTCCACAACAT
>ML783971.1:273290-287493 GCA_009831015.1 Picea engelmannii
AATTACAATCAATTATATTATTTACAATATTTTTAATTTGAATTCTATACTTTGAATTTTGTACTTTCTGAATACAGTCCCAATGTGTGTCGTGTGCTTGATCATCATATCTACATGCATACCTGGTTGAACTTCTTCTTGTCAAAAATCTCTATTGACATTATCATCGTTTATTTTTTCAATATTCACACGTTCTTGTTTCTTTCTCCGATAAAGCTCTTTCCTTTGCTTGATTTGGTGAGTATCATCTCGAGTGCGATCATATTTTCTCTTGCGCAAACTTTTGTTTCCCATGATTTTTATAGTTATCTGTAAAATATATATTCAACAAAGACTTCACCTTGAAAAAATGCTCAACATTTATCTTTCAACCCATAAATTGTTATTCTAATAAAAACTTGAACAAACATCATTTACCTTATTCAACAAAAACCAAAAAGATGATTCGAAACTTTGTTTAAGTGTTTTAAAAAACCACCATGTATCGATATCGATCCTCCGATTAAGCTTATGGAACATAGGGAATAAAGAAAAAAAGAAAAGAATATAGCGACAATCAGTAATAGAAATGCTTTGAAATCCTTATCCTTGAGCTCATATCTTTTTGTTCATTTGATGGATTGTGTTAAATTTGTTCGGTTGCAATCCTATTTATACAATTTGGCTCGAAAAAAACCTATATGACGTGTCGTTTCATATTTTTCGACGGTCGAAATTCATCCAACAGTCTTTCGGCCGAAAGATCTGGAAACCGTTTAGTTTGACTGATTCCGTTAGATTTTATCCTTTCGGCCGAAAAATTAATTTTTCGGCCGAAATATATTTTCATCCGAAAAAATGAAATTGCAACTGAAAACCAAAACCAGAGAAATGCCCCAAGCATAACTAAACTTCAGAGGTTGCAGAATCCTACAAACATTGAGAATTTGGTTTCGAAAATGACACCAGCATTTCCAAAATTGAATCTACTTTCAATTCGTATAATTTTTTTTCATTTTCTTTATTTTTATCTAATTTTATTTAATTTTTAAAAAAACTCACTACATAAAATATTCAACAGACATTATGATTTGGTAAATGAAATATCGGTATCTCAAAAAATATACAGTGAAAAAATTTGAAAAAAATATATTCATAATCCTTAAACTATTCTTTTCAAAAGGGTATATTTAAATTTTAGTTTTAAGTAAAAATTAAGATAGATAGAAGGTGTAGAAAAACATGTTTTTAAACTCTGCAATGTTTTCATCTTGGTCAACTTCAAAAAATTCTAGAAATTATAATATTCATTCGTTAAATTCAGAATAATAGTCATAATAAAACAAAGTCTCTGTAGATTGTTGCAGTATATTTTGTTTCTTCAAATCATAAGTTTAATAATATATACATTGTTGTAGAAATAAGTAACTCATTATCATTCATTTCATGTTTAAGAAACATACTGTTAAACAATTGTCAAATTGACCTATCAAATCGTGATAAAAAAAAATGAAAAATAGTCATTGGAAAGCTAACGCAATTCTTCACAAGTTTTGTTTTTACTGTAAAGTGAAATTCTAAATAAGAAAAATACTTTTATATGTCGGAAGTTGAATAGCTTGTGAAAATACAGTTTTTTTTCTCATAAAACAAACAAGAGTTTAACCCATCTTCATGATTTCACCCAATTCTAAGTTCTCATAATGACTCATTTCTGTCGAAGTATGAATGGTCTGAATGATCCAATCCAAGTGGATCCATGCTTCGATAACAAAAAACCTGATGATACGTTAGCATCCATTATTGGAACAAGGCTATAGAACCTATCGAACCATAAGGAAACATATTGAAAGAAGGATAGGCTTTGATACAAATAGCTAAGCCTTTGACTCCAATGCATATGGTCCTATGAGTATGTTTTGCTTAGGGTGGATAGAGGGACTTTGGATAGAGGGACCAGGACCCTATCTAGGAAAAAGGGCCAGCACAAGTGGAGACATGAAAACTTTAACATGAAACAACTTTTGAACTAGAGGTCAGTTATAAGCATCATGGTAGTCATATGAAAGGTGTTGATGAGAAGAAGAAGATGAAACACAATTTTCCCTTCTACAAAAAAAAAAAATTAATTGGGACTTATAGTGCAAAAAGTTGAAATTATGGTGAGTATGATTTAAAAATGAACAAAACAAATAAACATGCAGAAAAATAAATTATGATTGCATTCTTCCAACAAATCCTTGAATCTACAATTTTACTAGTAGTTTCAAGATAAACAATGCAATATCAAAAGTCAAAACACGTTGCATCCAAGAAACCTAGACCATACATAACTAAATGAGAAAACCTATAAAGATACAAATGTCACAAATAATGTATCGAGGATGATTTTTTGTGTCTATTCCAACCACCGAGATTGCTACAAAAGAAACTGTAAAAACCCATTTTTCTGGTTTCTTGCAGCAATGTACCTCGGAATGCCATGCCACTTCTCAACATGCCAAACTTGGTAAATATGAATATAATTTAAGACAAGAAGCAAGATGCATCTATTCGAACTTATGGAACCTCCTAGTTGCTTTCATCAATAATTGTTGCAAATTGGTATTTCATGGAAGATCTGTTGAATGTTTATGTAATTAACTTTCACCTAACATTCTATACAAGAATGTTTTGCATCCGTCCCTTATTTTACTTCTCCTTATGACCTAGCTTAATCCATAGTGGAATTTAAGAATGAATATATATGTGTGTGTGTGTGTGTGTGTGTGTGTGTGCGTGTGTGTGGAAAAAGCATGTAAACTTGCATCTCACCTCTCCCTGACTTATTCCTTTTGCATCAATTATAATTTTCATTTTGAAATAAAATTACTTGGTCACAACAACTTTGTTATCAAAATTTTGGTATTGAAGAAAAAGATAATTTAATTGTAAGAATAATGCAATAAATATGTGAGTGATACTAAGTCTATAGTTTTCTAGATAAATGTAAACATGCATGAGGATTCATTATGATGCAGGAGCATCGTAAGTAGCTAGCCAAGCAAGCATAAAGGTGGAAGACAACTGGAAAAGCACCAGCGCACATTTTGAAATATTTTGGAAAATTAATGAGCGGATATTAATGTAATAGCTAGGGGAAGTGTACTTACATTTATATCTATGAGCGTTTCTCTCATCTGTCGATTGTAGAGGCATTTATGCGTAATGAATGCAAGTAGGTAGATTTAATTTAATATATTAGACAGTTTAGAAGCATAGGAGGGAAAACGGATATAGACACCCTCACCCTTGTATCATTGAAATGAGAACATTATGATCATTCAAATTTCATAAGCTGGAGAACTGTAGTAGAGAGCTATAGAGAAGAACCTATGTACAGGAACACTTGAGTTAATAGATGAAGCTTTGACTCAATTTTCATGGTGTTATGATGCCTACTATTTACATTTGTTAAATGGTATGTTTACAGTTGTTTTATTTTCTCTATTATGCATTTGTTTCAATGTTGTGTAGGGTGTATGATTTCATGTTGAGTGTATGAAGTTTGAGAGAGGAGAAGAATGAGTTTCAATTGTTTCTCTTCCTGAGAATTCCTTCAAAGCGTGAAGTGAACATCCGCAAGGTGTGCGTTGACGAGGATCTAAGTTTTATCTCAGAAAGCTCAGGAGAGATATCATTTTTCTCATAACTAGCAGAAGTGCAGGTGAGGAACAGAGTCGTGCAAGGTGTGTGTAGGTTGGTTAAAGCCTTAGAACATACCAACTAAGGTGAAGGTTGAAGGACTATTGTTGTAAAGAGTGCACAGGGTCGAAGACTCAAATAACCAGAGGTTATTTGGAAGATTCCGCAAAGAGTGCAAGTAGGATTTCTTTTGGAGACTTGATTTTGCAAGTGAAAGCTCAGTAGGGATAACACCTTTGAAGTGTTTAAAGGGAGACGAATATCGAAACTATCACATAGAAATTAAGTTCAGGAGGGAGAACACTCAGTTTTTGGGCAAAAGTCATTAAGGAGTGAATCGGGCGGTCATAATTCTTCATGGAGAGCTCGTGAAATCGTGAGGACCGTAGGATCCAGTGGAGCTGTAAGGCGATTAGGAGTTGGATGAACTCACCACCCTAATATCAAGAATCAACGGGAACCATTGATCGTGGTTCAATATGAGTCGTTGATCTCATTTCAACCCACGTCGTTGGATCATTTCATGAATTCAGGGTTCGTGAGTTTGGAGGCCATACCAAATTCTTGGTTTCGCAAATTCTGAGGTTGCAAGGAGCAGGGAAGGAGATCCAGACCATTGGATCCAAGCCACGAGAGAACTGCTGGATTAGAACCTCCATGTGGTATTGCGTATCGGGGGTTCAGGGTTGAAAGAATTTCTTTTCGACTGCAGAAGTCATGAAGTGTCGAGCACTAAGATCTCTTGCCAACATGTGGCACATCTGTTAGGTGGGGACCATGTGGTTGATAGGTGGCATAACAACAAATGCCCAGAGAAATGTGGAAGCAGGTGACAAGTGGTGGACACACATCACCTTGGAAGGAGCCAACCCATCGCTGACCTTTCACGTTTCATGGTTTCGCAAAGGAGGAGCATGAGGGCTCAACACTCCAACTCGCAAATTCGTGAGTTGCGAGTAGTGATAGCACTTAGCCCTAGTTGGTGGTTATGTGTGGAAGGCACTAACAAGGAGGATCCATACCCGTATCGCATCTCGGGTATCGACATTTGGAGAAAGAGGATTCGAGGGTCTTTGACTCACGAACTCGTGAGATTGCGAGTCACGAAGGGCGCTTGCGCTAAGACAGGGTTGTGGTCGCATGGAGATGTAAGGCTCGCGCCTGGTGTTAAGTTTTGTATGGAAGGTTTTCATAAAGGACCTGTGGATTCGTTGAAGGTTCCAGTAGGGAACCAAAGGAGATGCTTTGGCTCGAGGAGAATTTAGAACGATCCTGAGTAGATCTCGGCCAGAGGGTCGGGGTTCTACGTCATTTGGTACCAGAGCTTAGAAAAAATTCTTTTCTTTCTGTAGCAGAGAGAAAAGAGGAAATTTTTTCAGTCATGCCGCTAAGAAGAAGAGATAGGCAAATGCCTGATCCAGCAGTGGAAAGAGAAATGCATGAGTTATGTTCCAGGATTGATGCTATGGAGACAACACAAAGGCACACAGTTGATGCTGGTGATATCAGCAAAGAAGAAAGTAAAAATGAAGCTAGAAATGAAGGAGAATAAGTTGCAGTCAAAGATGTTGCAGATGAATGCCTATTCAGGGTTGTTCCAAGGATAGGTACCAGAGAAAAAATAGACATTCCAGTGTATGAGGGAAACTTGGATGTTGAATATCTTCTAGAATGGATTAGAGATCTAGATAATTACTTCGACTATGAGGATGTTGAGGAAGACAAGAAAGTCAAACATGTCGTTACTAGACTTAAAGGGCATGCAACACTATGGTGGGATGAACTGCAGGCTGAAAGACACTGCAAGGGAAAGCATAAATCAAAAGCTGGGATAGAATGGTTGTAAAGATGAAAGCCAAATTTATACCAAAGGATTATCAAATCACTCTGTTTCGGAGGATGCATAATTTGAGACAGAAGATGATGTCAGTGAAGGAATACACTGAAGAGTTCTATAGGATAAACATCAAAGTAGGTCATTGGGAAAGCGATGATGAAAAAGTTTCCAAGCATATGAATGGTCTATGATATGACATTCAAGATGAGATGGGCATGATGACCATTCGAAATGTGGAATATGCTAATCAGATAGCTCTAAAAGATGAAGAGAAGCTGAGCTGGAAGCAAGGTCAAAGAGGCCGAGGTAGAAGTCAAGCTAGAGGCAAAACAATTGCCCAAGACAGAACTCAGAAACCTAAAGAAGAGGGGAAGAAACCTCAACCCAAGAGAGGAGGAAGCTCACAAGGAAGGCAATATGATGATAGAAATACTTTTCCTCGAGATAGAGGAAGAGGAAGAGGTAGAGGAGGTGAATTGAAATGCTTCAGCTGTGGGAAAATCAGACATAAATCCTATGAGTGTCTAGATAAGAAGAAAGAAGGTGGTGAAACTCACATTGCCGAGGCTCAAGTATAGAATTTTGAGGCAGAAGACGTTGAGGGCAGAAGATATTTGATGATGAGGAAAGTTCTCCTGAAGCTGGACAAGGAGGCAGAGAACCCATCCCAAAGAAATAGTCTATTTAGGACTGCTTGCAAAACTAAGGATAGGGTATGTAAGGTCATAGTGGATAGTGGTAGCACAGACAATCTCATATCTACAGAGATGGTAGAAAAGCTAGAGCTGGAGACTGTTGTACATCCAAGCCCATACAGAGTTTCATGGCTACAAAAATGACATCAAGTAAATGTCACTAAAAAATGTTTAGTTGAATTTAAAATAAAAGGATATAAAGATGAAATATTATGTGATGTCATTCCCATGGATGTTTGTCATCTATTGTTGGGTAGACCATGGCAATATGACAGAAACGTAGATCATGATGGGAGAAAGAACACGTACACCATAGAGAAAAATGGTAGGATTCACATGTTGTTGGCGATTAAGGATAAAGAGGTGAAAATAGAAATGAGCAACACTATACTTCTCATGAGTGGGAAGGAATTTCTTAATGAGGTTAAGAAGAAGGAAGGCACACAATTTATTGTGGTCAAGAAACCCAAAATTGTTTTGACCAGTAAGAAAATATATTATTTACCAGAAGAAATTCAAGAGTTGTTGGGAGAGTTTGTTGATATAGTAGTGGATGAACTACCTTGTTCATTGCCACCTATCAGGAGTATAAGTCATCATATCGATCCTATACCTGGAGCAAGTTTTCCAAAAAAAGTAGCATATCGGTTGACACTGTAGGAAAATGAAGAAGTTAAGAGACAGGTCCAAGACTTAAGGGACAAAGGATTGATTCGGGAGATCTTGAGTCCATGCATTGTTTCGATGGTGCTCAGCCCAAAGAAGAATGGAGGCTGGAGAATGTGTAAAAACTCAAGGGAAATCAATAAGATTACCATCAGATATAGATTTCCATTGCCAAGGATGGACGACTTGATGGATTTCTTGAGTGGAGCAAAGTTTTTTTCAAAGATTCATTTAAAAAGCAGATATCATCAGATTAGAATGAGAGACAGTGATGAATGAAAGACAACATTCAAGACAAATGAAGGGCTATATGAATGGCTTGTCATGCCATTTGACTTAACAAATGCACCCAGTACTTTCATGAGGTTGATGAACGAAGTCCTGAAGGATTTCATAGGGAAATTCATCATTGTATATCTTGACGATATATTAATTTTAGCAAGACAGAAGCAGAACATTAAAGCATCTACTTGCAGTAATGAGGAGATTACAGCAGGAGAAATTGTTGATCATTATGAAGAAATCATCATTTATGAGGACAAAACTCATTTATTTGGGTTTTGTTATCTCTGCAAATGAATTAAAAATGGATTCAGAAAAGATAAAGGTGATTAAAAATTGGCCATCATCGAAGAACGTGTTTGAAGTTCGAAGCTTCCATGGTTTGGCCAACTTCTACAATAAATTCATCCGAAACTTCAGTGGAATTAGCGCACTCATGATGGATACAGTGAAGAAAATATATAAATATTTTCATTGGACGAAGGAAGCAGAAAAGAACTTCAAGTTGCTGAAGAAGAAGATCACTGAGCAACCAATTCTGGTTTTTCCAGATTTCAACAAGACATTCCAGGTCAGGTGTGACATGAGTGGATTTGCAATTGGAGCGGTCTTGAGCTAATACAACATGTCGATCACGTACTTCAGTGAAAAACTGAAAGAAGCGAAGATTAAGTACTCCACATATGACAAGGAATTCTACGCAGTCAAAAAAGCACTGAAGAAATGGAGACACTATTTGGTTCCCAAGGAGTTTTCTTTGTACAACGATAATCACACCTTGCAATTCGTGACTCAACAGGAGAAGATGAACCAAAAGCATGCTAA
The DNA here is from genome assembly GCA_009831015.1 of Picea engelmannii. NCBI lineage: Eukaryota > Viridiplantae > Streptophyta > Pinopsida > Pinales > Pinaceae > Picea > Picea engelmannii. Next base: position 281,259 of record ML783971.1, read on the forward strand.
ATGGGTTGAATTCAAGCAAAATTTTACTTTTGTGATTAAGCATATGTTTGGAACTGCTAACAAAGTTGTTGATGCTTTGAGCAGGAAATGTTTTCTTATGCAGGACTTCAGAGTCAAGACTTGGGGTTTTGATAACCTTAGGGAAATATATAGGGATGATCCATATTTTAAGGAGGCATATGAGGCATATGAGAATCCAATACTCAAAGATAGAATCCAATGGAATGAATGCATGATCCAGGATGGATTATTGTTCAAAGGAAATCAGTTATGTATTCCAAAATGCTCCATGAAGGAGAATTTGGTGAAGGAAAAACACAGTGGAGGATTGGTCGAACACTTCGGTCATGATAAAACATTCTCAAAGTTGAATAGATCATATTATTGGTCGGGGATGAGAAAAGATGTTAATAAATTTGTGGACATGTGAAGAATTTGTCAGCACACGAACGGAAAGAGGCAGAACGCAGGATTTTATCAACCATTACCCATACCTGAAAGGCCATGGGACGCAGTGAGAATGGATTTCATATTGGGACTACCAAGGACACAAAGAGGATTTGATTTGATCTTTGTGGTAGTCAAAATATTTTCAAAAATGGCACATTTCATACCATGCTAGAAAACCAGCGACACAACTCATATTGCGAACCTGTTTTTCAAGGAAGTCATCATACTTCACGGCATTCAAAAGAGTATCATTTCTGATCAAGATACCAAGTTCGTGGGAAATTTCTGTAGGACCTTATGGAAGAAGCTGGGGACAAATTTGTCTTTTAGCTCAGCGTATCATCCTTAGACGAATGGACAGACAGAGGTCATAAATAGGAGCTTGGGAGATTTGTTGAGGAGCTTAGTGGCTAAACACCACAGTCTGTGGGATCACATTCTTCCACAGGCGAAATTCTCTTACAATGATTAACTAAATAGAAGCACAAGGCAGAGTCCATTCCAAGTTGTATATGGAATGCAACGAAGGGGAGTTTCTGAATTGAAAGATGCAGAACAAGTTGAATTCAGGAGTGCTAGTGCAGAGGACTTTGCAGAAGGAAAAAAGGAGCTTCATAGCCAAGTTAAGGAGTGATTGCAGAGTTCAAGTCAAGAATACAAGTGGACAACAGATCAACACAGGCGAGAACTTAAATTTGAAGTTGGTGATCTAATTCTTGTGCATCTGAGGAAGGAGAGGTTCCAAAGGGGAACGTATAATAAGTTGAATATGAAGAAGATTGGACTGTGAAAGATCATAAGGAAATTTGGGGAAAACGCATATGAGATTGAATTACCCGATGGGGTCGAAATCTCACCGATATTCAACGTTGCGGATTTGTACCCTTATAGAGTTGAAGAAGCAGGAGCAGAGGAGGAACATAAAGAGGTTCAATGGACAAAACAAATGCCCACAGATAAAAAGCCACAGATGGAAGGCATAATTGACAAAAGGATTAGTAGAAAGACTAGGAGGAAAGAGTATTTTGAATACTTGGTTAAGTCGAAAGGACATCTAGTTGAAGATGTCAGTTGGGAGGATGAAGAAGAAATTCATAGGCATGGACAGACCATGCAAGAGCTCATGAATAGGAGTTCATGGAAATTTTCAAGAAATGGAGTATGATGCAGGAGCGTCGTACACAACCAGCCAAGCAAGCATAAAGGTGGAAGACAGCTGGAAAAGCATCGGCGTACATTTTGAAATATTTTGGAAAATTAATGAGTGGATATTAATGTAATAGCTAGGGGAAGCATACTTACATTTATATCTAGATGTTGTAAATAGATCTTGAGCGTTGCTCTCAACTGTCGATTGTAGAGGCATTTATGCGTAATGAATACAAGTATGTAGATTTAATTTAATAGATTAGACAATTTAGAAGCGTAGGAGGAAAAATGGATATAGACACCCTATGATCCGCATTTTATGAGCAGAACGAAATGAATACAGATTATTAACAGGTGCTTATAAAAAAATAACAGAGATACAGTAAAACTGGTTTTCTATTCAATAACGAAATAAGCTAAAACTGTAAAATGCAACGGAAACAAGCTTGCTGGAATGGTGGCGCTTATCTCTGAGAAAAGATGTGACAGCATCGCACATTCACAAGAAAAGAGGTTACAATGAGGCTTTGAAGACCTTTTTACATTAAGAAAGAATTACAAGAACCCTAGACATCCAAAAACCTAACCCTAGAAGATGAAGCACCAAAAGTCATGTGGGCCCCATTTGGGTAAGCCAATACATCAATTTCCCAGGGTCGTAACTTTTTCATACGATCTTCGTTTTAGGCGTGTGATAGAACGTTGCAAAGGTATCGTCAAGGATATTCATTTTTAGGGCTCAATCATCCCTTTGGCCATCATGGAGGAGCTCGATACCGAAAAACCCTCATTTAGGCCCTCAAAATGGCCCCGGAAGTAAAAACTGCTAAAAATAGTAAATTGCCAAAAATGTCAGAAAATTGTTTTGAGCGAGTTGGAAAAGGTGGGTGGCCACCAATATCCATATGGATCACCCTCACCCTTGTATCATTGTAACAGGAACATTATGAACATTCATATTTCATAAGTTGGATAGTTGTAGTAGAGAGCTCTAGAGAAGAACCCATGTACAGGAACACTTGAGTTAATATATGAAGCTTTGACTCAATTTTCATGCTGCTATGATGCTTACTATTTACATTTGTTAAATGGTATGTTTACAGTTGTTTTATTTTCTCTGTTATGCATTTGTTTCAATGCTATGTCGGGTGTATGATTTCATGTTGAGTGTATGAAGTCTGAGAGAGGAGAAGAATGAGTTTCAATTGTTTCTCTTCCTAAGTATTCCTGTAAAGAGTGTAGTGAACGTCCGCAAGGTGTGTGCTGACGAGGGTCTGAATTTTATCTCAGAAAGCTCAGGAGAGATATCACTGTTCTCATAACTAGCAGAAGTGCAGGTGAGGCACAGAATCGTGCAAGGTGTGCGTAGGCTATTTAAAGCCTTAGAACTTACCAACTAAGGTGAAGGTTATAGGACTACTGTTGCAAAGAGTGCACAGGGTCGAAGACTCAAATAACCAGAGGTTATTTGGAAGATACCGCAAGGAGTACGAGAAAGATTTATTTTGGATACTTCAGTTTGCAAGTGAAATCTTAGGAGGGATAACACCTTTGAAGTGTTCAAAGGGAGACATAGATTGAAACTGTCACATAGAAATTAAGTTCAGGAGGGAGAACACTCAGTCGTTGGGAAGAAGTCATTGAGGGGTGAATCGGGCGGTCAGAATTTTCCGTGGAGAGGTCGCGAAATTGCGAGGACTGTAGGATCCAGTGGAGCTATAAGGAGGTTAGGAGTTGGACGAACTCACCACCCTAATATCAAGAATCAACATGAACCATTGATCGTGGTTCAATATGAGCCGTTGATCTCGTTTCAACCCACGTCGTTGGATCATTTTTCGAATTCGGGGTTCGTGAGTTTGGAGGCCAAACCAAATTCTTGGTTTCGCGAAGTCCCGAGTTGCGAGGAGTAGGGAAGGAGATCCAGACCATTGGATCCAAGCCACGGGGAACCGTTGGATCAGAACCTCTGCACGGTATTGCGTCTCTGTGGTTCGGGGTTGAAAGAATTTCTTTTCGATTGCAGAAGTCGCAAACTGCCGAACGTCGAGGGCTCCTGCGAACACATGGCACATCCGTTAGGTGGGGACCACGTGGTTGACTGGTGGAGTAACAACAAATGCCCAGAGAAAGGTGGAAGAGGGTGATAGGTGGTGGACACATGTCACCTTGGAAGGAGCCAACCCATTGCCGACCTTTCACATTTTGGGGTTTCGCAAAGGAGGAGCACGAGGGCTCAACACTCCAACTCGCAAAGTCGCGAGTTGCGAGTTGTGCTAGAACTTAGCCCTAGCCAATGGTTATGTGTGGAAGGTGAAAACAAGGAGGAGCCATACCTGTATCGCATCTCGAGTATCGACATTTGGAGAAAGAGGAGTCGAGGGTCTTCGACTCACGAACTCGCGAGATCGCGAGTCACAAAGGGCGCTTGTCCTAAGACAGGGCTGTGGTCGCATGAAGATGTAAGGCTCTCTCCTGGTGTTAAGTTGCGCAAGGAGGGTTTTCATAAAGGACTTGTGGATTCGTTGAAGGTTCCAACAGGGAACCAAAGGAGTCGCTTCGGCTCGAGGAGAATTTAGAACGATCCTGAGTGGATCTCGGCGAGAGGGTCGAGGGTTTGCATCACATTGCTAAATTAACTAGCAACATGGATTTAGAATCATAAATTGAGCGAGTACCTATGACTATTCTGGCTATCCATAAGACTTCCAACCTGCACAACAGAAATAAAATTTTCTTTATCATAACTACTTAAACTTTGCACATATCTAAAAAAATTTGCACTAAAAACAATTTGAAGGACAAATCTATAATTTCTGATCTTAATTATGCTTTATATGTACATTTTATAGTTTCTTAAAAGCTACATTATATATTATAAATAGATCACCTTCAACTATCAATGAAAAGAATTATAATTTCTACTCTTAATTATGGTTTATAAGTATATTTTATAGTTTTTAGAATGTGTGAAACTCTGAAGTGAGAAATACACGAAACAAGCTCATATTTAGATTTAATTATTTATTTAAATCTACCTTAGTCGATCATCCATTCTTGTACGCAAAGCACTACTTGGTACTGCAATAAATATGGCCTTATTCATTTGGCGCAACATTAAATACCTATATGAAGAAGTGATTGATATATGTTTGTAACAAGTAAGAAGTGTTAGATGAAATACAACCTCAAAGTTGAAGCCCAATAGTACCATGAAATTGAGTGCGAAAGGGTATCCTGCTGCGCCCACACCCATCTCTCATTCTCGGTGTACAGGCCTATCGACCCCCTGCTGCATTGTTTATGTAATTGCAACACAACGTCACATCCTGACAACAAGCAATACATTGTCACATTGTTCCGCAAGAGAGTTCCACCCCCATTGGACATGTATTGGCTTAAATGAGTATGCATCGAGCTAATTTTTTATATAGTCCAAAAATTCTAATGTTTTGGTGCGCCAAAGCGTGACTAGACATTGATCGTAGCGCAAGATCTGAAAATCTCTCAAAAGTATTATTGACAGTTGACAGTTTCCTATGTTAGAAATTGAAAAATAAACTAAAATTTAAAGTATTCAATGCAAAACCTAATAGCCAATCAACCATGGATGGAATGTTATATTCCCTCATAGAAGGACCAATAAGATGAAAATTAGTCATTTTACACATTTAACCAATAAAACAATAAATATTTTTTTGGAAATAATTATTATTTTATTTTAGCTACTAAACAATTTTAATATATATATATATATATATATATATATAATTTTAATATTTTATGATTATTTTAATGTGTTAAGTTATATAGACATATTTCTCATACTAGGTTTTATAGTATCTTTAAATGTAATAAATAATATTAAAAAACATCATATTATTTTAATTTAAAATTTATAGAATATATGATTTATAAGCATGTCATGCATTCAATCTTTTTTCAGATTTTTTAATACTATGAAGAAGTTTAAGTCTTAATTTAAATGTTCTAATTTTGGGTTTTTTGGATATTTTATGTTTACTTCTGTCCAAAATTTTGCCATAAATTGTTGGATAGTGGTTAAATCTTTATAATCCTAGTGTCTAGAAGTTTTCAGCAAGTTAAATGCATTTATGAATTTACAAATACAATATAAACAACAGAAACTTATGATTTTACCCTGATTTATGTAACCAGATTCAAACTAAAAAACCAAAACTTAAATCATTTAAAGTTTAAACAACTAAAAAGTTTCCATATCAAAACAAAAATAAAAATTAATACTTTCGTTTATTAAAATAAATCTATCCTAACTAAATATAAAAGTGTGCAAGTTCATTGATGATTCAATCTATTTTAATATCATTTTTTGTTAAATTTATAAATGTATTCGACAAATGAAGCGTGTTTTGACTGGTTCAACGTGTGGAGGAGTCGGACTTTAAAGAATTGACCAACAGAAGATTTATCTCAGTCGATGAGGGTGTTCTCCGATCAGAGCCAAAGCTTTTTCGATGAAACTAATTTCAAAGTCAGAATTTACTAGCGGGAGGTGTGCAGAAGACTTATACTAATAGAACAGGATTCATTTAGGATGGCTTTGTAAGTCCACTCCATTCCATTCAATATGTCAAACGAATCCCCAAAATCATAT
>ML783971.1:295715-307498 GCA_009831015.1 Picea engelmannii
TGTTAATGTAAGCCATTGTGACTATCACTAATAAACTTAAAAAGGAATATATGAGTATTGTTATTGGACCATGAACTTTTTTTATATTAATATATGAATTGGGACCTAAATGAGTCCTCATCATTGACACATAAAAGTGACGCATCCAACCACCACTCCTAACATTTGTAGGGTATTTTTTATCTCTACATGGGAATATGATTATCGTTAGGAGTTGTTTTGCACCAAGATTGTAGTGTCCCCAAGGCGGAGCCCCGTTACGGATCATGTTTTATGCAAAGAATTGTAAATGTGTTCTATAGGCTGGTGAGCCAAGTTTTGCATAAGCTGTAGGCTTATGTGTTTTGATAGGCCAGGGAGCCTAAGTGTTGAAAGCCAGGAGTTTGTTGATGTACTTGTATGTATGCAGATCAATGAATAAAATATAAACACCGCTGGTGCAGACCGACCACGATGAATGAGTGATGGGGGACTGAGTGTCCACAGAGTGGGCAAGGAACCAGGGGCTGAAAGGTGGGAAAAGGGGCCGAGTGATGAGCCTAGGGGGCTTAAGCCTGGGAAATAATATTTTAATATTATTTTATAAAGAGACATGTGCATTTATGTTTATCCTAAGTTTTGGAAAGGGAACGTGCAAAGGGAATGCATGCTGTGGTACCCATGCAGTTCCCAGGGTGACAAGTGTCGACCCTGGTGCATGCAAATAAAACGGAGGAAGTAAGCCGTGAGGGGGGGATCTCTCCATTCTGACCGGAACCTCTGAGCATAGAACCGGTACGCCATCTGCCAGATTACTCGGATTCACCTCTGAAACCGTTAAGCCTGTGTTGTGGGAAGAAATTGTGTACACCCTATTGAGAGCGATGATTATGTGTCTGTCTCTGAGAAAACCCATGTGCGCATTAAGCCCATGTTGAAACATGCAAATAAAACAGAGAAAGTAAGCCGTGAGGGGGGTTCTCGTCCATTCGATCCGACTGCCCTGGGAAAGAGCTGGGGAAAATCAGTCTGCAAGATACCTGCGTGTAATCCTGAGACAGAAATGAAAGCCTGTGTTTGTCTTGCGAATGCATGTACACCTTGTCCAGTGAGCGTGGAGTCTGTGTCTGCCTCTGAGAAATTTCATGTGTGCATTCCATAAATGAAGCCTATGTCGAACTCGAGTGGAAGAATCCTTGTTTGTTGGGGAAAGGCTGAGCCAACCTGTGCGTGGAACCTTGTTCCGAAATTATGACCATGAGATCATCCTGTGATTGCTAAACCGATTTGAGGAACCTGTGTCTGTTTTCCCCGTCGGTTGTTGTGACCACGCAGTATTGGACTGTGTGAGGCTTGTTGGCCTGTGAGCGACTCTTCTAGGTGAGAGAGTGTGCAGAGGGAGAAGAGAACTCCTGGAAGGAACCCTGTAGCTGCTACAGAGCCAGAGACTTTCGATCTGGTCTGTTCCTGTAACCCAAGGTAAGGGAGACTAGCAGCCGAAGGACTGTCGAGGTGACAGAGAAGGTGCACTCTCCTGGGGTGGAACATGCATGTCGGGAATGAGGGTCTGTGGGCAGTGAGTGTGGGAGATTCATGGGAGTGCTTTCTTCTTGATGGCTGTGTATGTGCTATCTTCCCTGTAACCTCAGCCTAGCCTAGGATTCCTTGTCTTCGGGTGGAGCTCGGTCCCAGCTCAGGGGTGACCCACTGTTGAGCTGATGAACAGTGTGGTCTAAGGCTGGGAGGTTCGTGGAAGGCCTGCACTTGGTTGGTGACTTATACAGCTGTTAAAAGATAAGTATTTAAACTATGCTTTAATCATGAGGGCATGACTGTGCTGTATATATTATCATGTTTTCTGCTGTGTAAATGAATTACTGTTGAATTCTATGGCTTTTTTAATTGTAACAGTAACTTATATATTTTACTCTGAGAATTAAGGGTGTTTAATTGTGTTAAATGCATATGGTTATAATTCTGTATGAATTATGTAAACATTCATGTATAGGATGATAACGGAGAGGTCAGAAAACCTCGGTAGTGAAAAGCTACACTACAAATTGGTATCAGAACTAAGGTTTTGACACTGAGCCTAGATGGGCCAGTTGAGTGGTCTTTGGACCAAGGGTGAGAGGATAAATTGTGTCTGGAGGACCAATTTCGGACCCTGGTATGGACGGAGTGTATAAGAGTTTAAACTCGAGAGGATCATGAGTCGTAAGATCCCTGTGGGAATACCCATCAACCGTCCGAGTTGACCGAAGTTGTGTAGGGTTTAAGTCCTCATGGGTAGAGGCATCAGGATTTTACCATCGAAGTCCCAGGAGTGTAGAATCGCTACCTCAAGGAATCGCGATACGCGATATCCTGACGGGTGCTCAGAACCGTCCATCAGCAAGGACACGTGTCAGAAGATTTCACAGAGTCGAAGGTCGGAGAATTGGAAGTCTCGAGCATATGACAACGAGAATCTCGATATTCCGATACACGATTTCCTGATGGGTGCAAGGACAGAGTGGGGACCACCAAGGTTAGAGTGGAGGACAGATGTCACCCCACATCAGAGTTCGGAACTTCGTAAGTTCCGGGAACAAGTGCAGTGAGGTGTCGATATCGTGAAATGCGATTTCCCAATTATGAAAGGAGTGTGGGCCATAGCCAGAGGGCTATCACAAACGAAGTTCATCAAGAATAAAAAAGTCGAGGATTCCGCTGTCGAGAGTTTTGAAACATTTTGGTTCGCGAAACCCCGAACCCCGATAAGGAAAAGGCCGGGGTCATGAGTCAACGGTCATAGGGTGTAGAGCCCATGGTAGGGGCTAATGCTTAAAGGAATGCGTCGGAAGTCGGAGGATCGAGAGTCCTGAGTAAGTGAGCATCGCGACATCATGAACTCCGAAACTCCGACGAGATCTCCGAGTACGGTCACAGGGTAGAGGTCACATGGACTTGACTTAACCGCGAAGAGTTAATGCAAAAGGCACATCAAAAATCGGGATTTCGGGAAATCTGATGATATGAAACATGTTTCTCATAAAACCGCAAATCCCGATATTGCGACGTGATTAATTTAACCTTTAAACCTTTTATTTCTGAATTAAGTAATTTATATTTTCGAATTTAATTCAAGAGCAACGCTAATTAATCGTCCTTCTAAACAAGGCTTAAAGATAAACTTTCTTTGAATGTCCTTAATGCGTCATGGTCCGATTTAGTAAGTTTCTATTATATGGGATGTGACCAAGACTATGGAAAACTCATGCAAACCACATGGTTGAACAAGTCGTATAGTATCAGTCACATGGACCAAGGCCTAGCCAGGAGGGCTAGCGCGAAAAGGGGCGCGTCGGGTTTCGAGGACTGAAATCTCGATAGGAAGGTAAGGCCACGGTCGTGAAGGCTTGGTCATATGCGACAAGAGCTAAGCTCAGGAGGGCTCGCGCGTGCAGAAGTTCATCACAAATCGGGAATCGGGGATTCAACCCACCAGAACAATGCCGGTTTCAAAACCCCGATAGAGGTAACCCCGATAAAAGGAAGGGAGACCCGAAGAGTTTTCTGTGGGAGGAAAACTTCCCGATGAGGAAATAGGAGAACTTCAAGACACCCGAAAAACACAGAGCTAGACAGATCTTAGAAAACTTATGAAGTTGAAATGTCTTTCCTTCTTGTTCGTATTAGTTATGAATGTTGTGGGTTATTCATGAAGTTTAATGGCCTAACAATTTTGAATTGGATTGCACAGTGCGTGTTCAGAATACAACAGAGGCCAAAACTCCAGTTAATCAATGCTGAGCATGGAGTGGGAAGAGTGTAAATTATCCCTGAAATGGAGGACGAACGAGAAGGAAATGATGTTAACCTAGGAGTCGAAGGGTCGAACTCCAATGGGCATGGAAAGGAGATGGATAAGGAAGGACATATAATGAAAATCCTTGAAGGATTGCAAAGAGAGGCCAATGAGCATCGAGCTGATAGCCGAAAGCTCATGAAAGTTAAGGATCGACAAGGGAAATTAAACTTAAAATTCTTGCAGAGTCTGGAAAGAATAGAGAAGAAACTTGAGAAGGGAAGAGACTCAAGTACGACAGAAAATCTTAGAGACCATGGGAGAAGAAGTAGATCGAGGAGTGGTAGCCGACGTCACAATCACTCCCAAAGACATTCTGACAGTAAGACACATAGTAGTTCAAGCCCATCCCCTACCAGAAAACATCGAAAATATGGAAAGGAGGAATTGAAAGGGGAGATGTATAAAATTAAACCTCCAACATTTGATGGAGAACATAATAAGGAGGAAGATGTCGAGACATGGTTGCTGGGCATGAAGAAATACTTCCAGCTGCAGAATTATTCTTCCCATGCAGAGGGAAGAATTGCAATGTACCAGTTGAAAGGAAAAGCGTCCATGTGGTGGGATCAATTTGTACAGGTGCAACACATTCAAGAGAAAGAGGTCACTTGGAAGGAATTCAAGAGGTATTTCGAGAAGAAATACCTAACTAAAAGGTACTATGGTAGAAAGATGAAGGATTTCTTCGAACTCAACTTGGGAAATATAACCATTGATGAGTATGAACGAAGTTTTCTAGAACTACTGAAGTATGTTTCATTCAGCAAGGATGAAGCTATTAAAATTCAGAGGTACCTGAGTGGACTGCCACCTTCCATTGGTGACAAGATTCAATACGATGATCCTAAGACCATGGAAGAAACCATAAGAAGGGAGAAATTCCTATATGAACAGCAAAGGGAAAAGCCTACCTTCTGGAAGGCTTGGGATGACCAAAAGAGGTTTAAGAAGGAACAGAGGCAGAAGGGAAATAAGCCTTCCTTTTTTAGAAACAGTCCTTGGGGACAGTCATCTTTTAAAGAGCCCAGGAAAGTTGAAGGGAGTGAACATATGACAAGGCCTCCATCCATGGAGTGTTGGGGCTGTAAACAGAATCATAGGTACAAAGACTGCCCCCATAGAAAAGACAAAGCAAGAACTGTCCATGATGTTCAGCAAGCTAAAATAGTGGAGGATATGCGCAGTAGAATGCCGAGGATCTATGCAGCCCTGGACAATAAGCAAGCAGAATTTCAATCATGCATGATTGAAGTGGAAGGTATGATTAACAACCAACCACTTGTTATTTTAATTGATTCAGGGTCTAGCCATAGTTATGTACATCCTAAAGTGGTGGAAAGTTTGAATCTAACAAAGAGAAAACATGAGAAGTCTTGGTTAGTGCAGTTAGCCACAGGGACCAAGAGGAAGGTCACTGAATTGGTTAAGTCTTCTTCAGTGGACATGAAAGGAATGAGCATTAAGGCTGCATTGAACATTCTGCCTTTAGGCTCGTATGATTTCTTAATTGGGATGGACTGGTTGCACCAGCACCATGCCCTTCTGGATTGTCAAAACAAGAGATTTACATGTCTGGATGAAGAAGGAAATCAGGTAACAGTCCAAGGAATTCCCAGAGCTATGGCTGTTAGACAAATCTCAGCTATGCAGCTGAAGAAATGTTACCGGAAAGGCTGTCAATTATTTGCATCCCGGGTGGAAGAAGCATTCCAAGATGTGGTCTCGAATCTGGAACACCACAGGGTGCTCAAAGAGTTTGAGGATGTGTTTTAGGAGGTGCCTGGACTACCTCCGAAGAGGGACATCGATTTTTCTATAAATCTGATGCCTGGAGAAGCTCCAGTTTTGAAAGCTCCTTATAGAATGAGCACACCAGAGCTGAAAGAGTTGCAACTGCAGCTCGAAGAGCTATTAAAGAAAGGCTACATTCTTCCCAGCGTGTCACCGTGGGGATCCCCAGTTCTATTTGTGAATAAGAAAGATGGAACGCTGAAGTTGTGCATTGACTTTCGACAGTTGAATAAAGTCACTGTCAAAAACAAATATCCTCTGCCAAGGATTGATGATCTTTTTGATCAGTTAAAGGATGTGAAAGTATTTTCGAAAATAGATCTTCGATCTGGATATCATCAAGTGAGGATAAAAGATGAAGACATCAGCAAGACTGCCTTCAGAACAAGGTACGGTCACTATGAGTTCACTGTGGTGCCATTTGGATTGTCCAACACGCCTGCTGTCTTCATGTGCTTAATGAATGGAGTGTTCAGAAATTATTTGGACAAGTTCGTCATAGTCTTCTTGGACGATATCTTGGTGTATTCCAAAACAAAGGAAGAACATGAACAACATCTTAGAATGGTGTTGCAGGTGTTGAGAGAACACCAGTTGTACGCAAAAATGAGTAAGTGCTCATTTTACCAAAAGAAGATCCATTATCTGGGACACATTATTTCTGAAAAAGGGATCGTTGTGGATCCTGAGAAGGTACAGGCCATTCAAGAGTGGCCAGCGCCAAGAACTGTGGCAGAAGTTAGATCCTTTATGGGTCTGGCAGGTTATTATAGGAGGTTCAGAACTGGATTTTCAAGGATAGCTCATGCTATCACTTCTTTGCAAAGGAAGAAGAAGAAGTTCCAGTGGACTGATGTATGTGAGAGCAGCTTTCAGCAATTGAAGCAGCTTCTCACTAGTGCTCCAATCCTAAAGATTGCTGATCCAAGTAAGGATTACGTAGTGTGCACAGATGCGTGTAAGGAAGGGCTGAGAGGAGTTCTCAACCAAGAGGGATCTGTAAATTGTTATGAATCCTGAAAGATGAAAGAGCATGAAAAGAATTATTCCACTCATGATTTAGAGTTGGCAGCAGTTGTCCATGCATTAAGGAAATGGAGACATTACCTCATGGGCAAGAAATTTGAATTAAGAACAGACCACCATGGTCTAAAGTATTTATTTGATCAGCCAACCTTAAATGCTAGGCACATTAGATGGCTGGAATTTCTGTGCGAATATGACTTTGATATCAGGCATATCAAAGGGAAAGACAATAAAGTGGCTGATGCACTCAACAGAAAAGTGCATGAATTACATGCTAATGCCATTAGCATGTACAAAACTGAGTTAAAAGACAGAATTGTGGAGGCTGCAAGTGTTGATTTGCAGTACAGAAATCTTGTAGCAAAGCTACAGCAGCATGAAAGACCATAGATCGAGAAAGGTTATGCCTTGGGAACTGATGGTCTACTTCTGTATAAGAACAGAATATATGTACCTAATGAAAGAGAATTGAAGCTGGCAATTCTAAAAGAAATTCATAATATGACTTATGTTGGTCATCCTGTATATCAAAAGACTGTGGCAGCAGTCAAAAGCCATTATTTTTGGCTAGGTATGAAGAAGGAAATTGCTGAATACATCGCCAGATGTATGGAATGCCAGAAAGTCAACGTTGAGCACAGGCACCTAACAGGGTTGTTGCAACCTTTACCTATTCCTGAGTGGAAATGGGATGTGGTAACCATGGATTTTATCACAGGATTGACCAGAACAAGCAAGCAGCATGATTCAATCATGGTGGTCGTGGACAAGCTTACTAAAGCTACCCATTTTATTCCACTGAAAACCACCCACAGAGCAGCAGATGTTGCTGATATATTTTTAAAAGAAGTTGCACGCTTGCATGGAATTCCTAAGACAATTGTGTCTGATAGGGACCCAAAATTCACTTCGAATTTCTGGAGAGGACTGTTCAAGGGATTCAGAATAAATCTGAACTTCAGTACAACATATCATCCCGAGTCTGATGGAAAGACAGAGAGAGTAAACAGAGTAATAGAAGACATGCTGAGAATGTATGTGATGGATAAACCATCAAGGTGGGAAGACTACCTGCTTTTGGTAGAATTTTCTTACAATAATGGGTACCATGCATCACTGAAGATGAGCCCATTCGAAGCACTTTATGGAAGAAAGTGCAACACTCCAGTAAGTTAGGATAATCCCGCTGACAGAACAGTAGTTGGACCTGAACTACTCAAAAAGATGGAAGATCAAATGATCAAAATCAAACAGAATTTGAAAGCTTCTTAGGACAGGCAGAAAAGTTACGCTGATAGTAACAGAACCCATAAAGAATTCAAAGTGGGTGACCATGTTTTCTTGAAATTGGGAAGTTGCACCAAGTTGGCAGCAAGATTTTGTGGGCCATTTGAGATCCTGGAAAGGATTTGGCCAGTTGCATACATGCTTGCATTACCTGCATCTATGACTGTACATAATGTGTTTCATGTTTCACTGCTTAAGAAATATGTACCTAATGCTAATCATGTCATCGATTGGACTGTGATTCGGGTGGAACCAGAAGGTGTCCTGCAGGTGCATCCTGTGCACATATTGGACAGGAAAAACAAGCAGCTCTGAAATCGAGCTATAGAGCTTGTAAAGGTCCAGTGGACCTGGTACGGTCTTGAGGACGCGACATGGGAGCATGCAGAAGTAATGCGGGCAGAGTACCCGCAGCTTTTTGAAAATTTTGAAAGACTTGCAGAGACAGTGTGAGTTGCACTGAGGACAGTGCAAAAATAAGGGGAGGGGGATTGTAGTGTCCCCAAGGCCGATCATGTTTTATGCAAAGAATTGTAAATGTGTTCTATTGGCTGGTGAGACAAGTGTGGTATAAGTTGTAGGCTTATGTGTTTTGTTAGGCCAGGGAGCCTAAGTATGGAAGGCCAGAAGCCTGCTGATGTACTTATATGTATGTAAATCAATTAATAAAATATAAACACCGCCAGGTGCAGACCGACCACGATGAATGAGTGAAGGGGGACTGAGTGTCCACAGAGTGGGCAAGGGATTAGGGGCTGAAAGGTGGGAAAAGGGGATGAGTGTGTAGCCTAGGGGCTAAGCCTAGGGGGCTTAGGCCTGGAATAATATTTTAATATTATTTCCAAAAAAATCCATGTGCATATTATTTTTATCCTAAGTCCTTTTGGAAGGACACGTGATTTCCCAAGTGGTGGGAGGAAGGAATACAGATGGAACGCATGCAGTTTCCAAGGTGACAAATGTCAACCCTGGTGCATGCAAATAAAATGGAGGAAGTAAGCCATCAGGGGGGGATCTCTCCATTTTGACCGGAACCTCTGAGCGTAGAACCGGTACGCCATCTGCGAGATTACTCGGATTCACCTCTGAAACCGTTAAGCCTGTGTTGTGGGAAGAAATCGTGTACACCCTGTTGAGAGCGATGCGTCTGTGTCTATCTCTGAGAAAACCCGTGTGCGCATTAAGCTTGTGTTGAACTCGAGTGGCAGAATCCTTTGTTGTTCGGAAGCCTGTTCTGAAATCATCCCGTGAGATTATCCCGTGACCGCTAAACCGTTTGGGGAATCATTTGTCTGTGTTTTTCGTGGATTGTTGTGACCACGTAGTACTGGACTGTGTGAGGCTTGTTGGCCTGTGAGCGACTCCTCCAGGTGAGAGAGTGCCCAGAGGGAGAAGAGAACTCCTGGAAGGAACCTTGTAGCTTCCATAGAGCCCGGAGAATTTCGATCCGGTCTATTCCTGTAACCCAAGGTAAGGGAGACTGGCAGCCGAAGGACTGTCTAGGTGACAGAGAAAGTGCACTCTCCTGGGGTGGAACAGGCATGTGGGGAATGAGGGTCTGTGGGCAGTGAGCGTGGGAGATTCCTGGGAGAGCTTCCTTCCCGGTGATGTGTATGTGCTATCTTCCCTGTAGCCTCAGCCTAGCCTAGGATTCCTTGCCCTGGGGTGGAGCTCGGTCCCAGCTCGGGGGTGACCCAATGTTTAGATGATGAACAGTGTGGTCTAAGGCTGGGAGGTTCGTGCAAGGCCTGCACTTGGTTGGTGAATTATACAGTTGTTCAAAGATAAGTATCTGAATTATGTTTGTATCACGTTTGGCATGACTATGCTGTTCATGTATCATGTTTTCCGCTGTGTAATTGAGTTACTGTGAAATGCTATGGAATTTTTAATTATAGCAGTTACCAGATACGTTTCAATCTGTAATTTAAATGTGTTTAATTGTGTTAAATGCATGCGCTTATAACATCTGTACAAATTATGTAATCATTCATGTATAGAATGGGAACTAAGAGGTTTAGAAATATCGGTAGTGAAAGGGTACACTACAAAGATACATATCAGTGCCATGGCATTGGTGAAAGGATAAAATCAAGGGCCTAATCCCATTAATAATTATTTTTGGCACAGGAGCAGACCTGTGGTTCAACGCTTAAACAACGCACCAACAAAACTCTAACTATCGGCCCTTTAGACAACACTTACAAAACAAATGAAGTCTCACCTGAGGTAGAGGCAGGGGTGGTTGCATGACTCAGATGTCTACAACCTATCTCGGACATAGATCTGTGATTATACCACTTAACAAAGCACTTAGCAGATAAGAGTCATCAACAATTAACCCTTATTCACATCGAAGATCAAAACCCTAATTACAGAGCAATGAAATATTCAACCTGATCTAACACATCTAAGAACTTTTCATATGGAAAGAGATCAGATCTAGCATTCATTCACATTACTGAGCACTAAGGTAGTATACCAGATGAATCATACATAAATATATCGACACTAAGCATAAATCACATCACTAACACACAACCATAATGCACGAAGAAACCATAACACGGGATATAAGTGGTTCACCCCAGTTTGGAGGTTCGTCCATCAACTCTTTGTCTTCTTTATTATCTTTTGTCAATCTCCTTACATGCACAAAGCCCCAAAACCCACTCTGCATAGCACAGGAGATCTGCACACACCTCGCCGGATCCTCCTTCCCCGAGCTAGGTTTAAGCACAAAGCCTTCTTACTTTCTATACACAAGCTTCTTACAAGCTTACCCGCCTCGTACAAAGCCTTCTTACTTTCTATACAGAAGCTTACAAGCACAAAGCCTTCTTAGTTTTTTTGCCAATATTACTCCAATCTAGAGGGGGGTAGGGTACGTATACCTTGGTATACTTTACGAGTCAAATTGTTGGGTGAAGGGGGTCCCTTGTTCCAAAAACAAGTGTTGTGAACAAGATGCAAAGGGGTGAAGGCATGCCAATAGGAACATTTGTCAAAACTATTTTGATAATGTTTACCAAGAACACAACTAGCACAAACACCATCCCTAATTGAAACAAGGGGAAGACTAGTTACCACCCTAATTGAAACAAGGGGAAGACTAGTTACCAACTGTTGATTGAATAATTGTTGCATCAAGTGATAGTTTAGATGAACAAACCACTCATGCCAAAGTTTGCTTAATTCATTGCTATGAGAAACAAAACCTATTGTAAAAAATGATGACCCAAAGTTGTCAAACTTGTACAACCTGGTCATGTAATAAACAATTCGAGTTGTGAGAATATTGAGAGGAATTTTTAGATCCTTTATTACAACTTGGTGAAGTAAAAATTCTATGCTTTTACCTTCGCCTGAATGAGTGATTTGATCTACTAATAGAATGTTACATGAAATAATATGAACACATAATACATCATTAAAATGAACATTATAGACCTAAACTATTCCATACCCTACAACACTAAGATATCTCTCATCATGACCAAATATTTTCTTGGTGTTACAATAATTTATAGAAGAAAATATGGCTTTATCCTTTTCCATATGATAAGAATCTATAGAATCACTAATACATTGATCATAAGAAGAATTATAATTTGCATTGAAGGAGAAACAAAAGGAAGAAAGTGCATGTCCATGAGAAGTAGATGAAGAAGTAAAGTGAATATTGATGTTGTGCTTCTATATTATTTCTTCTAAATATTCCATCTTCTTAAAAAATTTGGATTCATCATGACCATATTTCCCACAAAATTTTCAATGTCTATCACTCTTCTTACTTTTATATTTTTCTCCTTTGTCACCATTAGGAACACGAGTTGGCAGAGAGGAT
>ML783971.1:336623-352209 GCA_009831015.1 Picea engelmannii
TTAAGCATGCAATAATGAGAAAGGACCTTATATACCTTGGAATGATCAGATGTAGTGATATTATGAGTCTAAACACTAGTGATGAAGGGTATAACAATGGAAAAAAGTATGGGCAAAAAGGGTACAATATGTGGTCCTAACATTGGATTCAGTGTTCCTATAATCATATGGCACTTGACTCCATCCACCATGTCTGCACTTACTACAACCTCGTTACAATGCAAATTTGATTCCTGATTTCAATTTTGTCTTACCATTGGTTGATATTGGACCAATGGTTCATAGTGGATGTGTGATGTATCTATTGAAATGACATAACATCAATTGTTTTATCGGAGTTCGAATCAACTATATAGTAGTTGACAATGTTATTTGCAAGGGAGGACCAGACTTGGATATTTACGTGGAATATGATTAATACTCATTGCAAATAAAATGGCCCACCCTATATATTTCCCTTTTCATATGGAAATTCCATGTTTATTAGATACTCTTTCTGTAGTGTCCCCGGAGGCGAGCCCCATTACAAATCATGTTATATGCAAAGAATTTTAAATGTGTTCTATAGGCTAGTGAGTCGAGTTTTGCATAAGCTGAAGGCTTATGTGTTTGTTAGGCCAGGGAACGTAAGTGTTGAAGGCCAGGAGCTTGCTGATGTATTCGTATGTATGCAGATCAATTAATAAAATACAAACACCACCATTGCAGACCGACCACGATGAATGAGTGATGGGGGACTGAGCATCCATAGAGTGGGCAAGGAATTAAGGGCTGAAAGGTGGAAAAAGGGGTTGAGTGATGAGCCTAGGGGCCTTAAGCCTGGGAAATAATATTTTAATATTATTTCCAAAAAGAGCCATGTGCATATTATTTTATCCTAAGTCCTTTGGAAGGACACGTGATTTCCCAAGTGGTGGGAGGAAGGTGTACGGATGGAACGCATTCAGTTTCCAGGGTGACAAGTGTCAACCCTGTTACATGAAAATAAAACCAATGCAGTAAGCCGTGAGGGGCTTCTGAACCATTCGATCCGACTATCCTTGGGAGAGCCGTGGAAGCCATCTACCAGAATATCCTGGTGTAACTCTGAAAGTCGTAAAGCCTATGGTTGTCCGAAGAAACCATGTACACCATGTCTAGAGAGGGGGAGTCTGTGCTTGTCTCTGGGAAAACGTGTGTGCGCATTCCGTGAACGATAATCCTATGCTGAATTGAGTGAAAGTATCTTTGTTATTCGGGGAAGCTGAGCTAGCCTGTGTGTGAAGTCCCTGTTCTGAAATCATCCCGTGAGATTATCCTTTGACCACTGAACCATTTTGGGAAGCATTTGTCTGTGTTTCTCGTGGATTGTTGTGACCATGCAGTACTGGATTGCGTGAGGCTTGTTGGCCTGTGAGCGACTCCTCCAGGTAAGAGAGTACGTAGAGGGAGAAGAAAACTCCTGGAAGGAACCCTGTAGCTTCCATAGAGCCTAGAGAATTTCGGTCCGGTCTGTTCCTGTAACCCAAGGTAAGGGAGACTGGTAGCCAAAGGACTGTCTAGGTGACAGGGAAGGTGCACTCTCTTGGGTGGAACAAGCATGTGGGGACTGAGGGTCTGTGGGCAGTGAGCGTGGGAGATTCCTCAGACAGATTTCTTCCTGGTGATGTGTATGTGTTATCTTCCCTGTAACCTTAGCCTAGCTTAGGATTCCTTGCCTTGGGGTGGAGCTCGGTCCCAGCTTGAGGGTGGCCCACTGTTGAGCTGATGAACAGTGTGTTTTAAGGCTGGGAGGTTCATGGAAGGCCTGCACTTGGTGGGTGAATTCTACAGATGTTCAAAGATAAGTATCTGAATTATGTTTTTATCACATTTGGCATGATTGTGTTGTTCATGTATCATGTTTTCCACTGTGTAAATGAGTTACTGTGGAATGCTATGGAATGTTTAATTATAGCAGTAACCAGATATGTTTCACTCTGTAATTTAAATGTGTTTAATTGTGTTAAATGCATGCTCTTATAATGTCTGTACAAATTATGAAATCATTCATGTATAGAATGGTAACTCAGAGGTTTGGAAACCTTGGTATTGAAGGGGTACACTACAGAGTGGTTTCAAAGCTAAGGTTTCGACACTGAGCCTAGATGAGCCAGTGGAGCGGTCTTTGGACCGAAAATGTGAAGAGAAATTGGGTCTAGAATGGCCAATTTCAGACGTTGGTTGTTCTAGTGTGTCAAGTAGTTGCCTGACCATGTTTACAAGCTCAGGAGGTTTAGCGGTGTTGTGAAACCGCAGCTGGTATGGTCTGTGACCACAAAGAGACAGGTTTCTACCCCAATGGTGTTAGAACCGTCGGATCTGTTCGGGAGGGAAGACGAACCCTTGTAACCATCAGATCTGGAGAACGTGCATGAGGTATAAAAACTTTGGATACTGCATAGGAGTTTAAACTCGGGAAGATCATGAGTCGTAATATCCCTGTGAGATTATACGTCAACCGTCCGAGTTGACAGAAGTTGCACAGGATTTAAGTCCTCATGGGTAGAGGAGAAGTCCCGGGGAGGCGTCGGGATATTAGAGTCATCGGTCTTTTACTAAGGCAGAGAATCGAGACCTTATGAGTCTCGAAACACCGAAGAAATCATAGCCGTAGGATCTCAAGGAGGACACATGTCAGAGTCATGGAGAGAGTCAAAAATCGGAGTTCTCAAGCACCTAGGAACCTTGTCCCATGGAATTGCAATCCACGATTTCGCGACAAGATCTGGACCGTTCATATTAGGAAACACGTGGCAGAGATCTGCCATCGGGGAAAGTCCCGACAAGGAGTAAGTTCATCGGTGTTTGAAGTTCATCGAGAAATCGAGAACCCCAGTGACAAGTGGTTCATACACTTTGAAACTCTGAACTCTGAAACCTCGATGAGCAGTCGATTACGGTCACAGGGTAGAGGTCACATGGACCTAACTTAAACATGAAAGGTTAAAGAAAAAAGGCACATCGGCATATCGGGAATCGGGATATCGGAGATCCCGGAAGCAAAGGTTTTGTGCATTGGAAAATTACGATACGCGATTTCCTGATAAGGCCTAGGAGCGTGGCGCCACACCGACTGTCAAGAGGAGAAGTGACAGATTTTTAGTGACAGGCAAAAGGACTGTTGACAAGTCAACGACTAGGACCCATCGGGGATCCCGTGAGGGTATGAGAATGACATTGAAACCGCCGAAACCCGACTGGATAGGGTGGAGGACATATAGTATGGTCATGTGGACCAGAGGCTGAGCTAGGAGAGCTAGCCAGTGTAAAAGCACATCAAGAATCGGAGGATCAGAGGTTGTCAATGCATGTGCATCGCGACATCACAAATTCTGAAACCTCGATAAGAGGATTGATCACGGTCATGGGTAGTGGTCGTATTTTGAGGCTATAGCCCGGAGGGTTAGCACGTAAAAAGGGGTCATCGGAGATCGGGAATCCGAAGAGGACAGTGACCCTCGACATTAGGAATTGTGAAACCCAAAACTTGAAGTCCCGAAATAAATGGAAATTGAAGTTTCAGACATCCAAAAAACACAGAGCCAGACAGAGCTCAGAAAACATGTGAAGTTGAAATGTCTTTCATTTTTCTTCGTGTTAATTATGAACGTTGTGGGTTATTCATGAAGTTTAATGGCTTGACAATTTTTGAATTGGATTGCACAGTGCGTGTTCAGAATACAACAGAGGCCAAACTCCAGTTAATCAATGCCGAGTATGGAGTGGGGAAGAGTGCAAATTACCCCTGAAATGGAAGACGAGCGGGAAGGAAAGGATGTTAACCTAGGATTCGAAGGATCGAACTCTAATGCGCATGGAAAGGAGATGGATAAGGAAGGAAATATAATGAAAATCCTTGAAGGATTGCAAAGAGAGGCCAAGGAGAGTCGAGCTAATAGCCAAAAGCTCATGAAAGTCAAGGATCGGGAAGGGAAATTAAACTTAAGATTCTTAAAGAGTCTGGAAAGAATAGAGAAGAAACTTGAGAAGGGAAGAGACTCAAGTATGACAGAGAGTCGCAGAGACCATAGGAGAAAAAGTAGATCGAGGAGTAGTAGCCAACATCATAGTCTCTCCCAAAAACATTCAGACAGGGAGACACATAGCAGTTCGAGCCCGTCCCCTACCAGAAAACATCAGAAATCTGGAAGGGAGGAATTGAAAGGAGAGATGAACAAGATTAAGCCTCCAACATTCGATGGAGAACATAAGAAGGAGGAAGATGCCGATACATGGTTGTTGGGCATGAATAAATACTTCCAGCTACAGAATTATCCTGCCCATGCAGAGGGAAGAATTGCAATGTACCAGTTGAAAGGAAAAGAGTCCATGTGGTGGGATCAGTTTTTGCAGGTGCAACACATTCTAGAGAAAGAGGTCACTTGGAAGGAATTCAAGAGGTATTTTGAGAAGAAATACCTGACTAAAATATACTATGATAGAAAGATGAAGGATTTCTTTGAACTCAAGCTAGGCAGCATGACCATTGATGAGTATGAGCGAAGTTTTCTGGAACTGTTGAAGTATGTTCCATTCATCAAAAATGAGGCTGTCAAAATTCAGAGGTATCTGAGTGGACTGTCACCTTCTATTGGTGACACAATTCAATACGATGATCCTAAGACCATGGAAGAAACCATCAGAAGGGATAAATGCCTATACGAACAACAAAGAGAAAAGCCTACCTTTCGGAAGGCTTGGGATAACCAGAAGAGGTTTAAGAAAGAACAGAGGTAGAAGGGAAGCAAGCCTTCCTTTTTCAGAAACAATCCTTGGGGACAATCATCTTTTAAAGAGCCCAGGAAAGTTGAAGGGAGTGAACAGATGACAAGGCCTCCACTCATGGAGTGTTGGGGTTGTAAAGGGAATCATAGGTACAGAGACTGCCCCCACATAAAATACAAAGAAAGAACTGTCCATGCTATTCAGCAAGATGAAACAGTGGAGGATATGGGCAGCAGAATGCCGAGGATCTACGTAGCCCTGGACAACAAGAAAGCAGCATTTCAATCACACATGATTGAAGTGGAAGGTATGATCAACAACCGACCACTTGTTATTTTGATTGATTCAGGGGCTAGCCATAGTTATGTAGATCCTAGGGTGGTGGAAAGTTCGAATCTAATGAAGAGCAAACATGGGAAGTCTTGGTTAGTGCAGTTAGCCATAGGGACCAAGAGGAAGGTCACTGAATTGGTTAAGTCCTATTCAGTGGACATGAAAGGAATGAGCACTAGGGCTGAATTGAACATTCTGCCTTTAGGCTCATATGATTTCTTAACTGGGATGGATGGGTTGGACCAACACCATTCCCTTATGGATTGCCGAAACAAGAGATTTACATGTCTGGACAAAGAAGGAAATCAGGTAACAGTCCAAGGAATTCCCAGAGCTGTGGCTCTGAGGGAAATATCATCCATGCAGCTGAAGAAATTTTACGGGAACGACTGTCAATTATTTGCAGCCCGCGTGGAAGAGGCATTTCAAGATGTGGTCTCGAATATGGAAGACCACAGGGTGCTCAAAGAGTTTGAAGATGTGTTTTAGGAGGTGCCTGGACTACCTCCGAAAAGGGACATCGATTTTTCTATAAATCTGATGCCTGGAGAAGCTCCAGTTTCGAAAGCT
The DNA here is from genome assembly GCA_009831015.1 of Picea engelmannii. NCBI lineage: Eukaryota > Viridiplantae > Streptophyta > Pinopsida > Pinales > Pinaceae > Picea > Picea engelmannii. Next base: position 342,273 of record ML783971.1, read on the forward strand.
CCTTATAGGATGAGCACACTAGAGCTGACAGAGTTGCAACTGCAGCTCGAAGAGCTATTAAAAAACGGCTACATTCGTCCCAGCGTGTCACCGTGGGGAGCCCCAGTCCTATTTGTGAAGAAGAAATATGGGACGATGAGGCTGTGCATTGACTTTAGACAGTTGAATAAAGTCATTGTCAAGACTAAATATCCTCTGCCAAGGATTGATGATCTTTTTGATCAGTTGAAGGATGTGAAAGTATTTTTGAAAATAGATCTTCAATCTGGATATCATCAAGTGAGGATAAAAGATGAAGACATCAACAAGACTGCCTTCAGAACAAGGTACGGTCACTATGAGTTTACAGTGGTGCCGTTTGGACTGTCCAATGCGCCTGCTGTCTTTATGTGCCTAATGAATGGAGTGTTCAGAAATTATCTGGACAAGTTTGTCATAGTATTCTTGGATGATATCTTGGTGTACTCCAAGACAGAGGAAGAACACAAACAACATCTTAGAATGGTGTTGCAGGTGTTGAGAGAACACCAGTTGTATGCAAAATTGAGCAAGTGCTCATTTTACCAAAATAAGATCCATTATCTAGGACACATTATTTCTGAAAAAGGGATCGTTGTGGATCTTGAGAAGGTACAGGTCATTCAAGAGTGGCCAGTGCCAAGAAATGTGACATAAGTTAGATCCTTTATGGGTATGGCAGGTTATTATGTATGTGAGAGAAACTTCCAACAATTGAAACAGCTGCTCACTAGTGCTCCAATCCTAAAGATTGTTGATCCAAGTAAGGATTGCGTAGTGTGCACAGATGCGTGTAAGGAAGGGATGGGAGGAGTTCTCAGCCAAGAGGGATCTGTAATTTGTTATGAATCCTGAAAGCTGAAAGAGCATGAAAAGAATTATGTCACTCATGATTTAGATCTCGCAGCAGTTGTCCATGCATTGAGGAAATGGAGACATTACCTCATGGGCAATAAATTCAAGTTGAGAACAGACCACAATGGTCTGAATCATTTATTTGATCAGCCAACTTTAAATGCCAGGAAAATTAGATGGATGGAATTTTTGTGCGAATACGACTTTGATATCAGGCATATCAAAGGGAAAGACAATAAAGTGGCTGATGCACTCAGCAGAAAAGTGCATGAATTACATGCTACAACCATTAACATGTACATAACTGAGTTGAAAGACATAATTCTTGAAGCTGCAAATGTTGATTTGCAGTACAAAAGACTGGTAGCAAAGCCACAACAGAATGAGAAACCACAAACCAAGGAAAGTTATACCTTGGGAATTGATAGTCTACTTCTGCATAAAGACAGAGTGTATGTACCTAATGACAGAGAATTGAAGCTGGAAATTCTAAAAGAAATGCATAATGTGACTTCTGCTGGTCATCCTGGATATCAAAAGACTGTGGCAGTTGTCAAAAGCCATTATTTTTGGCCAGGTATGAAGAAGGAAATTGATGAATACATCGCTATATGTATGGAATGCCAGAAGAAGGCTGAGCACAGACACCCAGCAGGGTTGTTGCAGCCTTTACCTATTCCTGAGTGGAAACGGGATGTGGTAACCATGGATTTTATCACAGGACTTCCCATAACAAGAAAGCAACATGATTCAATCATGGTGGTGGTGGAGAAGCTTACTAAAGCTACCCATTTTATTCCACTGAAAACCACCCACAGAGAAACAGATGTTGCTGATATCTTTTTAAAAGAAGTTGCACGCTTGCATGGAATTCCTAAGATAATTGTGTCTGATAGGGACTCGAAATTCACTTCGAATTTCTGGAGAGGACTGTTCAAGGGATTCAGAACGAATCTGAACTTCAGTACAGCATATCATCCTGATTCTGATGGACAGACAGAAAGAGTAAACAGAGTAATCGAAGACATGCTGAGAATGTATGTGATGGATAAACCATCAAGGTGGGAATACTACCTTCATTTGGTAGAATTCACCAACAACAATGGGTATCATGTGTTACACGTCAAAATTGCTAATTGTCGCATTGTCCCTGTCAATCGTCGTAAGTGTCGCATCTTCCCTACAACTTTCGTAAGTGTCGCAAGTTGATCACTAGTGTCGCAAATGATGTTCAGACATGATGTCGTGATAACGACACTAAGGAGGCACTTATGAAACCTCATATGATTGATTTGAAGATCAAGAACTGGTCTACTAGAATCAAATAACTCTTGACACCTGAAAGAGGCCCTAAAACATTGGTTTGGAGGGGGAACGCTCCCCTACTATAGCTGCAGAAGCGCTGGCGCTCCTCTACTATGATTCAAGCAGTGTTATAACGCCCGTTAGGCCCTTCTGGAGGAGCGTTGCTCATCTTAAGAGTGTTGGTGCTTTCCCAAGGCACACCAGGAGCGCTACAACGCTCTTATACCCCTTTTGGGGGAGCGCTCCCTATTCTGGGTAAATTGTTAGCCCGTTGATTCGAATGAGGAGGAGATCATTCGAGATTAGAAGGAATTTGTGCTCGAATTCTCGATTTCATCAAAAGATCCCTGATCTAAGGAGAAGGTCCCCAACTGGTTCTAAACATAACTCAAGAGGTTAGGCCCCTCTCAACCTATATAAACAGGCTCTGTGATGGTGGAATGGGGGAAGAACTGAACATATGAAACTTATGATCTTGGAGGAAATTGACAGTCAGCCAAAGGAGAGTGATTAGTGAAGCTGTTGTTATCCAGGTTGTGGATCTTTCAGGCAAGGGTTAGACGAAGAGGACTTGACGAAGCTGTCGCATTCGCATCTATGATTGTAAGTATTGTTGTCGTTATTCTCATTAATATGACACGCTTGGCCTGTTTCTTTCCAGTTTTGTGTCTGATATCACATGAACTTATCATTTATTGATGAATCTGTTTTCAAGCTAATGTCAATAGAGTAGGAAGTGGTCGTATCTAGTTTTGTCCACAGACCTCAGCGAGGAGCAAAAGATTGGAGCGCAACTCGGAGCGTGCAGGGACAAACGTCGATTAAAAGGTACTTCTATTATCCTCCCTTCTCATGCATTAGTTTAGATAGATTTGAAAGGAAGTCAGTGTCCATGTTAAGCATTTTTCTATCTAGGGTTAAGGTCAAGCTCTAGAGGTCATCTACTTGTCCGCGGGCAGATTTTCCTACAACAGAAACTGGCGACTCCATTGGGGAGATAGCCTCAAATAGAAACCTCTTGTTTGGATTTTTCTCCTCATTGACCTTGTTCTGTCCCTTGATTGTTTCAAACCTGGTTCACCCCTCTTTGATTAGTTTCATGAGCTGATTGGCTCCTTACCTTGTCACATTCAGCATATTTATCAAGCTCAGATCTCAATTTTTGAAATTTTTTGACATTTCTGGGACTTTTAGACCTTGGCGCCCCTAACCTAGTGTTATCAGAGTGCCAACTCTTCTAGTAGCCTTACACAGAGCACTATAATGCTCTTTTCCCTTGGCAACAGAGCGCCAGCCCCCTTTTGGCCAAAAAACCCTCCACAATTGCATTTTTTAGGGTTTGCCTCTGTGGCTCTTCTGCTGAGTGATTTAGTGAGTCAATTTGTCTTCCTTTTAACTTTGACATCTAATATTTTTTAAGAATAAACACCTTGTTGATGGGATCTTATAACCTTCTTCACCTTTTCGCATTGATTTTTTATTGAATAAAGCTTGGAACCTATGCATTGTTTTTCTCCTCTCTTCAATTGAGCAAAACCCTAGTGAAGGTCATCAAAGGTCTACAGACCCCTGTATCTTGTTTTCAAACAAGATCATTTGTTCTTCAACTCTTGCTTTTGGGTTTAAAGTTTACCTTTTTCTTTGATTGTTTCTTTTCTTTCGTTTTTCGTTTTGATTACTACGAAGGGTGTATTGTTTGTGTGACTTTTGCTTATGCTAGTTTGGTTGTCATTCATACCAAGAAGATAATTAGCAACGATAAGCATTATGATTGTATTGATCACCATCCATACGCGAACAATTAAAGATATCTTCATGATTGATTGAGCATATTAGAAGGCATTCAAAAGTTTGCATCACATCAAGATTTGATTGAGAAAAATAATTGTTTGAGGGCATTCTGTAGTTGTGCTTGTTAGTGAGAAAACTCTCTCTCTCCCTTAGATAGACGTTCATCGAAAGAAAATGACTGTTTATCATGATCAATGCATTCTTTGGGTCTGGGTCAAAATTCCATTCGTTTCACTTCCATGCACCCCTTTGCGTAAAGAACATCCATAAAAATCAACGCTAATTAAAACTTATCTAGAATTTTTTCTTTGCTAGAATCCTCCACCAACAGTAGAATAGGTGTAGTACTTTGGATTAGGCTGTGAGCATAACTCTCCAAAGTTGTCAAAAAAAACATTAGTATCCTGAGTTAGGGAGAGTAAATCCAGTTATCGTATAAGTCTGCCTGGGATCCCCCTCTCACATAGGGGTTACGCACGAGGTTGCATTCGGGTAAGCTACGGGGACTAACCCTCCATGGTTTAACTGTTTGTGGTGGTCAGATCGTATTATGGGGATCACTTTGAGGTAAATCCCCAATTACTGCGTGGAAGCTTCTTAGTTGGTTTCAGGCTTGATACCCTGCCCGTACGTTTGGATCGAACTGTCAACTGTTCCTGCCCAGGGGCTGACTGCGAATTGGTAACCTTAGTGGCCATAATATTTAGGTTCTTACACAAGGTGACAATGATGGGAAGTCTCACTGTACCTGGAGCAGACATTGGTCAAACTCACTCGGGCTCCTTGGAGGGTAAATCCACAATTACTACGTAGAAGCTTGCACCAAGGCGTAAGTCTGTTAAGTAGGTTGCCATTGTAACTGTTCCACCCTATCCCCACCCCTTCTGGACTTGATCACGCGATGTTGGATTTCATCACCAACTAGTACGGTCATCAAAAGAAGGTCCTGTTTGCTTGGTTGTGATTCTTAGATTTTTTAGCGTGTGCTGTTTCTTTTCGCTAGTTGGCCATAGATTTATTTCGTCGACTCTTTTCTTCCGCCAACATCGACCCTCCACGATGCTCGTGGAGGCTACAGGGAATTCCTCCAGAAAATATGGAAGGAGACATCCCTTTACCCCCTCATTCTACGGAACAACCTCCTCAACCGAGCGAGGTTCAAAACACTACAACTTCTCAGGAAGAAGTTCCCATCCCTTTGGAGAATTTTAGAATTGTCTCGGAGTCCCCGGAAGCTTATCGCATTCCGGAGGGATATGAACGACAGATCCTCCACCTAAATTATGCCGGAGAATTTGTTGTCATAAACCCTTCTGACGCTCCGGCCGGTTCTCCTCAAAACCCTTTACCCAATGACCCTTTTTGGACTGAAAACATTGTTCGGAGTCCACCACGCTTGGTGCGAGATCTTTATGGAATGGGAGAAGGCGTTGACATACCTTTCTCCTACACTGTACCCACAAATCACTTCACCGGTACTACCACTTTTATAGCCACACCAACCGTTGCTCCAAGCACACCACTCGTTGGCCCGAGACCTACTATTCCCCTCCAGACAACCCATTCGACATTGACCCCGCACATCCCGACCATCCCCACCGATAATGCGGTAGTTAATCAAACTCCGATTGGCACACCTGTAACACCAAGACCGAATCTCCCTTTTGGATTTAGGGCACTGAACGCATCTGCCACTACCACTGCCCAAACCACTGCTCAAGTCATACCGGGAAGTTCCATACCTATCCAACAACCCGGAGGGATTGTCCTTGGTGGTTCTAACCCAATCGGCAACACTGGTCAATCTTTTACGTCTGGCCCTCAAATCCCGGGAACTCTACCTCAAACTGGGGGGCATCCTCCCACTGGAGGACAAATTCCATTCAGGGGGCACCCTCATGCTGGGAGGCAACCTCAACTCGGAGTCCACCATCAACCACAAGGAAAAAATGTGTCTGTTGCACCCAATCCGTGGAGCATCCCTTTTCAAGGAAACCCGCATGCCTCCACGGGACAAAATGTGTCTGTTGCACCTAATCCGTGGAGCATCCCTTTTCAAGGAAATCTGCATGCCTCCACGGGACAAAATGTGTTCGTTGCACCCAATCCGTGGAACATCCCTCTTCAAGGAAATCTGCATGCCTCCATGGGACAAACCGTGCCTGCTGCATCTAACCCATGGAACGTTCCTTTTTCAGGAAACCCACACTTCCCGGTAGGACAAAATTCGCAGACTCCGGAACAACCTCCTTATGGACAAATGCCCAACCCATCCCTTAACCCTCAAAACCCATCCGGTTATCCTCTGCTCACACATACTTCTCAGAACACTTCAAATCCTATGTAACATGGTCAAAACCAACCTCACATGAGAGGGCCCATGAGTTATAACTATCCACACAACCCAGTATTGGGCCCCACTGGTGTTCCTCTGCCACACCAGCATTACCCACAGGTTAATCGACAACTACCTTTTCTAGCCACCTTGGACCTTCCAGATTTGTCTCGGTTAACGAATGATCCCATTCATCATTCTTCGGGTTGGCCAGCTATTCCAGCAAAGCTCCCTTCTGATATCCCAAAATTCGACGGAAAATCCGGAGAAGACCCGAACAACCATGTGATGACCTTCCATTTGTGGTGCTCATCCAACTCCCTCATGGACGATTCTATTCGTTTACGTCTTTTCCAATGAACACTTACAGGTTCTGCAGCAAAATGGTATATTGAATTACCACGCGCATCTTTTTACGATTTCAACTCCCTCGCCATGTCCTTCCTCACACACTTCCAACTGCCCATCCGATACGAGACGGGTACTGAACTATTAACCTCTCTTCGTCAAACAACTATTAACCATGAATGGAGAAGACGACAAAGGCTAATCAATGCGGTCATCCCTGACCAATTATTAACGGAATGGTTCACGCAATCCTTACTACCCAAGATCGCTCGTGATGTTGTCATGGGAGGCGTAGTCACCGAGGAAGAAGCCATCGCCCGAGCTCAGTACTTAGACTTAGTCTATTCGCAATCCGGTACTCTGTATGAGTTGATACCGAACGCTACCCGTCCCAATAACGATCCATCCAAACCATCGACCGCTTCGCATGCGGATGGAGTTATTGGCTCCGTCAAAACTCAATCTAATACTCAGTCTACTGGAACAGTCCAGCGACCCGCTTCTACGGCCGCTCCTAGTCCGAATACACCCTCTTCTACCCCCACCCAAACTCAAGTCTCTGATGTGAATGTGGTCCAATCAACCCCTTCACAACAACCCGGGGGCAAGAAGAAAGAGAGAAACAAAACAAAGAAGAACAATAACAATGAACAACCCAAGACCCAACCACAAACCCCTGTTGCTGGAAAACAACCACAGCGAAAACCGAAATTCCCATGTCTCATTTGCAGTGACGATCACTACACTCGAGACTGTCCACATTGCGATGAAGTGGCTAAAATTTTTAAGGGAAATTCACAACCCGCTGTGCTCACTCATTATTTTCCGCAACAACAATCTTTGGTTGCGCAAACCCCCACACCGGGGGGCAGTTCCAACCAACCCCATGATGAAGCCTCGACAAGCGCACACATTTACATGTTTAACGGGTTTAGTATAACCACTCGTTCTGCGACATACGACACACCAGTTAAACCCGATAAGACGAAGACTGCTAACGGTTCTTCGCCAGATCCTTTACCATATAATGTCAATCCTCTGTCTATTATCCCTCCATCCGGGCCACTTCAGATTGAGAAATATTTTTTTGAATCCATATTATGCCCTCCTAAGAGCACCATCCAGAAATCCACTTTCAATCCTAATTCACGAGCCGCCCAAAACTACAATATTCTAGAAGATTTGGCCCAAGCTCCGTGTGCCATGTCCGCATTGGAAGTGTTACAACACTGTCCTAACCAATGTAGGACGCTCTTAGCCGCTATCGGCGCCTTCGATCCCGAGTCATCCAACTACATCATGTTTAATATGGATGACCATCAACCGCGGCTCCCCCACCAGTTAGCTTTCCAAATTGATGTTGTTGTTTATAATCCACAAATCCATCGAACCATTTTGGATGAGGGAGCCTCCACCTATGTCATGTCTCTATCCTGTTGGAAAGGTTTGAAATCACCTGCCCTTAACAAATCCCCTATGATGTTACGCACTTTCGATGGACGAGGTTTCCATCCTCACGGATTATTGCAATCCCTCGCCGTCCAATTGGGTGGAAAAATTGTTACCGTTGATGTCGAAGTGGTCGACGCTCCCCTCGATTACAACTTATTACTCGGAAGAAGTTGGTTCTATGCTATGACTGTTGTCGCCTCGTCAGTGTTTCGATGTGTACAATTCCCTCATCAAGGCAAAATTGTCACCATCGATCAACTTGATTTTTGTACACCCGACGCCCGCATCCCTGCCACCAACAATATTCCCTTTTTGGGAGATCACATAGTTACGTATGAAAGCGTTGGTGTTGGCTTATTGAAAGATTCTAGCCTCATGGGTACCTTCCCTACACCGCTTCCACCTACTACACCTCATATTGCCGCCGTCAATATGATCTCGACTTTGCCCCATCAATCCTTGGAATCATCTGACCCTTGGATTGTGCCTAGTCCTTTGGAATTCGATGGACTCAGTGACACCATGCCACTCAGCCCAGCCGAGGCCACATACATAGCTATTCAATCCGCCTCTCCCTCTTCGAACACTTCACATTCACTGGCACCCGACACTTACTCGATGCCCTCATGGTTGAACTCCCTATCATCTGCCATTGATTACATTTCCCACATTTTTCCTTCGGACGAATCTATCATGGAAATGCTTAGCATTGATGATTTTCCCTGGGATGACAACCACCATCGATCCTCTTTTATTCCATCATTAGAAGAAGTGCAAGACATACAATTTGTCTTCCCCCCCGATGTTACCAATGCTCCACAATCCCCTATCCTCACCCAAGATAATTTCTCTGAGGGGAACATGGGTAACATCTCTGCCACAATCACAATTGACATTTCAGTCAAAGAAGGTGTCCTAGAAAACATTAATCTTGGTGCTAATTGCACGCCCAACGAAGTGGCTTCTTACACCGCTTTGTTCAAGGAATTATGTGATGTCTTCACCTGGAGCTATGAAGAAATGCCAGGGATTGACCCTTCCATCATCATACACGAAATGAAAACTTACCCTGACGCAAAACCGGTTCGACAGAAACTCCGCCCGGTTCACCCCAAGAAACTGGCAGCTATAAAGGTAGAAGTTGAAAAACTTCTAAAATCTGGCTTTATCTACCCTGTCCCTTTGATGGAATGGGTCTCTAACCTCGTTCCGGTCGCCAAGAAACAAGGGACCATCCGTGTCTGCATATATTATCATGATCTTAACAAAGCTTGTCCCAAGGAAAACTACCCTACATCCTTTATCGATCAAATCATCGACAATTGCGCGGGAAGCGTGATCTTCTCTTTCATGGATGGCTTTTCTGGATACAACCAGATCGAAATCTTACCTGCTGATCAACATAAGACAGCCTTCATCTGCCCTTGGGGAACTTTCGCCTACCGAAAGCTACCTTTTGGCCTTAAAAACGCTGGTGCCACTTTCCAGCGAGCCATGTCGTATGCTTTCCACAACATCAAACATATCACGGAACCTTACCTTGATGACTTACCCACCCATTCATCCAACCGACCCGATCATATCAGTCACTTGCGGGCAATTTTCCTTCGATGTCGTTTCTATCGTATTCGTCTGAACCCACATAAATGCATCTTCGCTGTCGAATCTGGCCAACTCCTTGGTTTCATCATCTCCAAAGACGGGATCAGGGTGGATCCCCTAAAGATCAAGGCCATTCTAGCCTTACCCCCACCCACCAACTTAACCCAACTTCAAAGTTTGCAAGGCAAAGCAAACTTCCTCCGCCGTTTCATCTGCAATTACGCCGAGATC
>ML783972.1:19197-54909 GCA_009831015.1 Picea engelmannii
GTATTGCTTGGTTCATTGTCTTGGCATTGTATTGGCTATCTATATTAAGGAAGTTTTGTTGGGTTTTCTTCCCCTTGAGGGTTTCCCAGGATAAATGCTTGTGTACTCTTGTGATTGTGTTTCTCTCAATGATCCTATCTATGATATTGTTATCTAGTAAATTGAAAGTAACCTAATAATAGAAAAAACTTTAACACATAAAATCTTCAGTTAATGATGAGATGTATGTCCACATTGAAAATACTATTGATGCATGGTCTGCTTTGGAAATTTTTAAGGATCTATTTGATACTCAGCCTGAATCAAAGAAAGTTGATCTTCAATTAAAGTTGCTCCAGCAGAAATTGACTGAAGGAGGTGATGTACATGAATATATTTCCAGACTTAAGAACATTAAGCAGGAAATACTAAATGTTGGTTTTCAAGCAGTAGATGATAGTTTCATGACCACAATTTTAATTGTTGGATTGCCTTCTTCCTATACACACTTTTTGGAAACTTTACAAGTAACTAGAAAGTTAGACAAGCTTACATTTGATGAGCTAAGTGAAATTTTATCTCAACACAACAAAACTTTTGGAAATAAAAAGAAATTTGGGGAAGATGTTTTTTTCACAGAAGCCAGCACAAGTAAATCTTCAACTGGAATTTCTAGAAGCAGAGGAAGAGGACATTTTGTACAAGGTCGTGGTCGAAGCCAAAGTAGAGAAAACAATTTTTCAGACAAGAGAAATTTTCAAGGCAGAGGAAATAGTCAAGGTAGAGGGCATTTTCAAGGAAGAGGAAATAGTCAAGGAAGAGGCTATTTTCAAGGCGACAGTCAAGGCAGAGAAAAAACTCCAAACAGAGGTAGAGGACAGAAATCAGGAAGAGGAAGATATTTAAGTCAAATTGTTTGTAGAAGATGTAACAAATTTGGTCATTATGCAGAAGATTGTCAAACTTCCATTGATAAAATTTCCAAGTTTCATCAAAACACAGCACAGTTTTCAAATGATCGAGATGATGATGGTTCAGAATATGTCTTTACCTCATCTTTAGCATTACAGATTTCAACTGATTTTCAAAGTGATTATGAAGATGCTTGGATTCTAGATTTAGGAGCATCTCAACACATGACTTTCAGACATGACTTCTTTTGGAATTTTCAAGAATTCCATCTTAATTCTTTCTTTCTTGTAGATAATACCAAACATACTCCTTATGGAAAAGGTGTAGTTAAAGTTTGTTTACCTGATATTGGAGAAAGAATGATTTCGAATGTATGGTATGTACCAACCTTTAAAAATAATTTGTTGTCTTTTGTCACGATTTGACAAGAAAGACGTCGGGTGATTATGGAAGATGGATTAGTTAAGATTAATTCAGTCAAACATAATATGAAAACAGTGATGACAGGTTATGAATATGGAAAAATTTTAAGGATGAAAGGGACAGTTATTCCAAGGCATTCTGACTTTGCAGGAATAGTAAGTAAATGTATTTCACCTATGAGATTGTGGCATGTGAGATATGGACATATCAACTTTGAAAGTCTCTCTCAATTGCAAAAACAAGGGATGGTTAAGGGACTTCCAACTTTCAAAAAGGAAAACACAAAATGTGAAGCTTGCATTTATGTAAAACAAAGTCGAGAGAGTTTTCCAACAAGTTCATGGCGTGCAAATAGGTGGTTGCAACTAGTTCACAGTGATGTTTGTGGACCACTAGAAACTTCTTTAGGTGGTTGCAAATATTGTTTACTCTTTATTGATGATTTCAATAGAATAACTTGGGTTTAATTCTTGAAGAAAAATTCAGAAGTATTTGACAAGTTTAAGATATTTCGTCAACTTGTTGAAAATGAAGTTAAAGAAAATATAGGCACTCTCGGGACAAATAATGGAGGGGAATTCACTTCTAATGAATTAAAAACTTATTGTACAGACAATGGGATAAGAAGACATCTTACAAATGTCTACACTCCTCAACAAAATGGAGTCATAGAAAGAATGAATCGCGCCTTGTTAGGAATGGAAAGATCCATGTTAACCTTTAAAAAGTTAAGTTCTACATATTAGGCAGAAGCAATCCATACAGCTATCTACTTAAGGAATAGATCTCCAACTTCTTCTTTGGATGAAATCACACCTTATGAAGCATGGTTTGGTTTAAAACTTTGAGTTAAACATCTCAGGGTTTTTGGATCAGTATGTTATGCCTTAGTTACAAAAGAAAAAAAAACTAAGCTTGAATTAAAAAGCCTGAAATGCACAATGATTGGGTATTCTGATGAGAAGAAAAGGTACCGAATTTTGTCCAATGGAAAATTTATTGTGAGCATGGATGTAGTTTTTGATGAAAATTAAAGTAAGAGTGTTGAAGAAATAGAAAGTCTTCTTCAAAAGTTAGAAACTAAAGGCAATCAAAGAAAAGGAAAATGAAAAGTCAACCAAATTCACATAATTGGTATGAACTTGATTTTCCTTCATCTGAAGATGATACCTCCAATACATTTACTTCAACAACATCATATAGGTCTTACAGCAGTTCACCAGACTCTCCTAGTAGTTGCAATTCATCTGACAATGATTCTCCACCTCCGGAATCTTTAACTGATCGACGAACATCAGTTTACATTAATCCAATTTAAAATAATGGAAATTCAAATCACCAAACAAGTGAACATCAACTACCAAAATGGGCAGTTCAACTTTTGAAAGATGTAAGGCCTGATGAGCAGAATAAAACAGGAACAAGGGGATCACACAATAGTGAAGGAAATTTTTCCTTGGTAGCAAATGTTTTTACTGAACCTTCCACATACAAAGAAGCAGTAAAATGTAAAGAATGGAAACAGGCTATGATTGAAGAGTATCAAGAAGTACTTGATAAAAACACTTGGAAACTTGTTGATTGTACTACAAGTGTTCAACCTATAGGATGAAAATTGGTTTACAGAATTACTTGTTTAGGAGAAATTGACAAGTATAAATCCATACTTGTGGCTAAAGGTTTTGCGCAACAGGAAGGCATTGATTATGAGGAAACTTTTTCTCCTACAGCTAAATGGAATATCATCTGATTAACACTTGCATTGGCCACTCAAAAAGTTTGGAAAGTTCATCAAATGGATGTCAAAAGTTATTTTCTCAACGGAGACTTACAGGAAGATGCATATATGCAACAACCACTAGGTTTTTAAATTGAAGGGAAGGAACATAAAGTCCAGAAATTAATTAAAGCTTTATATGGGTTAAAGCAAGCTCCCTGAGCTTGGTATACAAAAATGGATGAATACCTTAGGAAAGTTGGCTTTCAACGAAGTGAATCTGATGATACTTTGTATATCCATCAACGGGGTCCATATCTAGTGATTCTTGTTATGTATGTATATGATTTGATCATTACAAGAAACAATGATGATCATATTGCATAGGTGAAAAATGAGTTACATGCAGGTTTTAGGATGACTGATTTGGGACTGCTCCACTACTATCTTGGAATTGAAGTATTCCAACGTCCACATCATATTTTCATTTCTCATAGTAAGTATGTAGCATAAATTCTTCAGCGATTTGGAATGCAAGATTGCAAACCATATCTTACTCCTATGGAACAACACTTGAAACTTTCAAAATTTGAAGGGGGGGGGTGGTAGACAGCACTACTTATAGACAGTTAATTGGCAGCTTGATTTATTTGACAAACACTCGACCAGATCTATCCTATGCAGTCAGTATTATTTCACGCTTTATGCATAAACCACAGGATAGTCACTGGAATGTAGCCAAAAGAGTTCTATATATACAAGGAACAAAATATTTTGGTCTTCTTTACAAAAAGACTAAAAATTTTGTACTTGGTGGTTTTTCAGATGTCGACTTTGTCGGAAGTATTGATGATAGAGCATCAACATTAGGTTATTTAATGAACATGGGTTCAATAGCAGTGTCTTGGAGTTGTAAGAAACAAGCCATAGTGGCCACTTCTATAGTAGAAGAAGAATACATCTCAGCATGGGAAGCAACATGTGAAATTGTTTGGTTACGCAAAGTTTTGCGGGACTTGGGAATTTCTCAAACAGAAGCTACATCATTATTCATCGACAGCCAGTTAGCCATTAAGCTTGCCAAGAATCCATTTTGTCATTCAAATACAAATCATGTGGACACCAAGTATCATCATATCAGATCACTCATTGCAAAGGATGTCATCAAGCCAATTTATTGTCCTTCAGAAGAGCAGATATCTGACATTTTCACGAAACCTCTTGGCAGAATAAAATTTACTAAGTTCAGGGATGAACTTGGTATCTGTTGTAATTTATCTTTGGATCATAGGGGGGGATGTTAGATGATCTAAAATACAAATATCATACTTTAAAATACTTTGATAAAATAATTATTAATATAGAATAATAAATTAATAATCTAGAATATTTGATTAATAAATGGAGACATTCAGAAATAGAGTATTGTTGTGAAAGATATGACTCTATAAAGGGGAGTATAGTTAGAAGATTGTTAAGATAGAATTTATTGTAAATGGACACTTGTTTATTTAATAAGTGATCCATAACTAGATTTAGTTAGGACATTTAGCTTATATATAGCTCATTGCAAGAGTGTTGAGGTGTTCGGGTGTAAACTCCTGTAAATTCTCATATGTAATTTATTTTCCTATTCAATAAAAGTGTGTGTCTGAGGACACTTTTTCCATTAGAAGAGATTATTATCATTTTTGTTTTGATATTGCAATTAAACATGGTATTAATTGGTTTAAATGATCTTGATAAGGGATAATATTGGGGCTCTTTTTAAATAAAAGAACTATACTTGAGTTATAATGTTGTATTATTGTGACAAAGGAGGAGTGCATTAAACCCTTGTTTCTATAGTTATGTGCCTCGTTGAATGTTATAAGTTGATGCACATGGAGTAATGTTTTTACTGCATTGTTATTTTAAAGAGTTTAACATTACCAATGGGGTGCACTATGAAAATATGATATGGAAATGGATATGTGGTTGATCAATTTCTTAGTGCTACAGTGAATTGGTTGGCTCGTACTTGGAATTGAGTGAGTTTGGAAGGGAGAAGTGACATGCATTTACTGCACTTCACTCAAACACCCCTCAAGCCCGTCACCCTAGTCATTCTTGCATTTTGGTTTTGGCTTTGGTGGTTATTGTTGTTCCACATCATTCAGTCATGAAGGAGGCATACAGTCTAGCTTTCTTCCTCGTGTAGGATTTTCCAGGTATGGATTCCTTACTCTTCCATCCATGATGGTTATTCTGTCCTTTGAATCAATTTTTGGCTTAGGATTGCTTGTGGTCTGTGTTTTTCTTAAGTTGTTATGAGATATTTGAATTGTGTATTGGTGTTGTGTCTGTGGTTTCTTATGGTGATCAGTCTGGATTGTTGGCACTTTTAAAAATAAATGGTTATGCTCTCCTTGTTGTGTGTTATCTTTCCATGGTTTTATTGGATGAAATGGCAGTGAAGTTGCTCGGCCACATTTTGGATTTTTTAGTTCGACACCTCTATCGAGTTTGAGTATCATGGCTTGCAAAGCTCTGAGATTTTTGCATATCATATTTATGGATTGTTACAACAACTATTTGTGTTTAAGTTGTTGGGCCAAGGAGGCCACCTAGGGGAAGACCCACCTAGGGCACACAAGTCAATCACCTAGGCGCAACTTTTCTTCACCTTTTGATGATGAATTAAATATATGTAAAATAAATGGTTCCCTTGGTATATAAGGTGAACTAGGACTAAAATAAATCATTCTTACCTTTTCTTCTAAAGTTGTGTGTCTTGGTTGTTTTCTTTTCTGAGTTTTCATTTTACATTCACAGCAATTTCATTTTTAGGGTTTCTAAAGAATAACCAGTGCACCTTCCTTCATGGCTTCCTCCTGGTGACTCCGTTTTCCATGCTTTCACCTCTGAGAGCAATCTTATCTCATTATCTAGCCACTCTCTCAGGAGAAAATCATTTCCTTCAAGTTTTCTGAGGTAGAAGGAAGGGTGCACCAACTGGGGTTTGCGCCCTTGCTAGTTTCTTCTTTGTGGGAATGAAGTGAGTGCGCCCTCTTCCATGGTTGCACTAGGATTCTCCCACTAATCCCCGGAGGTCACTCTAAGATCACCAAAACCTCTTGGCCACTCTCGGATCACCCTAGTCTGGATCCCCATTTGCTTGGTCACCCAAACTAATGGTGTGCCCCTGTTCAGATTTGCACCCCTGAGGAGAATTTTTGGTTAGAAGCCGAGCTATGGATTGCGTGGTCACCTTCTCTTGTATATCGCCTTCTTGGGCAGATCAGTTGGTATCAAAGCCTCAATATCCATGGAAAATCTTCTGATCTTGAAGATTGAGCCAAATTGTTTTAGGGGGTTTTCATGAAATAATCCAGAGTTTGCCCATTCCAGGGTTTCCATTTTATGCAAGAATATCCATAGATATCATAAGCCCCAAGGGTGCCCACATCTCCATTTCCACGGAGAGGAGGTCCATAGATCTAAAACAATACAGATCTCTCCCTCTAGACCAGTTCAAGCTCTGTTGCCTCAGGGTTTTGAGTCCTTTGTTCTCAAAACAGAGTCCTTTGTTCAGCATTGCAACCTAGGGGCGCCTTTTATCTTAAGCCATCCTCACAATGCCTCCACGTAAAGATCCTTTGGTAGTCGAATCAGATTCCAACGCATCAAATCCCATCCAAAATCTTGCCTTCGTCCTTAATGAGCTGCTCATAATGCAACAACAAAACAATCCAGATCCATTCCAGTTGGACACTCGAATCCAACTACCCAATTTTTTTGGCCAACGAATGGTGAAATGGTGGATTCTTGGATCTGTATCCTATCCACCTATTTCAATACATGTCCAAGCCTTACCAAGGAAAGAAAACTCTAGATTGTCGCCTTGCAATTAGAAGGACTGGCACAAACTTGGTGGGATATAGAGCAAGAGAAGACCACATTTGTGATAGAGATTGGGGATGCTCAAGAATCCTCTACTTCACAACCCATCAAAACCTGGGCTCGAATTTCTGAAGCTTTGAGAAATCATTTCTACCCACCTGGGTATGTGCAATCCTTATGGATCAAATGGCACCAACTTTGAAAACTACCTTCATAAGGAGTGCAAGGATACATAGACTTCTTCTATAAGATGCGCCTCTTACTTCATGTTCCAGATCCGAAAGAGGTACTCATATTAAAAAATTTGGTTGGTTTATTAATTCAATTTTGTCGAGAAGTAGAGTTGTTTGAAAATCCAACTTTAGATAAAACATTTCAGAGATATTTGGCTATAGAAAGGAAAGTCGCTCCTAGAGGTTGTATTCCTCAGTCCTTCCCTTACACCAACCCCCCCCTGCCTCTCAACCATCTAGATCCTATACCTTAGCCCGCTTTCCACCTCCTCGGACTCAAAACCCCACACCCAATACAACTAAAGGACACCTTGGTGCTCATTCCACAAAACTACTTCAAACAATTCATCATATTGTCGAATCCTCCAAAATCTAAAAACCAACAAAACTCTACTCATTGAGCTCATTGCACCTTCCCAAGTAGAAGATACCGAAGAAGTTCCTTTAGAAAATCCCATAGAAGTAGATCCCTCATTGATTCTAATGACCGAGGAATATTCGAATGCTTCCACCCAACCCCTATTCACCCATAACTGCCAAATCAGAAACGCCTTAGCTTTACTGATTATAGACAATGGAAGCCAGAAAAATTTGGTGTTTCAAGCCCTTGTCAACTGCCTTACTCTTGTCACCACTCCACATCCACAACCCTATCAACTTGGATGGGTCCAAAAGGATGGCCCTTGCCTCCTAGTTTCCAAGTGTTGTCTAGTCACTTTCGTCATAGGCCAATTCAAATATATTGTCCTCTGTGATGCCTCCCCCCTTGGATTGTGTGGATTTGTTGCTCGGTATCCCATACCAAACCCAAAGAAATGTTATCTATCTAGCCAAATCCCTCCAGTAAAAAATTACCAAATAAGTCCACACTTATATCTTACCTACATCAAAACCCAAACCCCCTTCTACCAAAGAACAAATCCTGCATGTACACTTAAACCAATGTGTCTCTCTCTATTTGGTGCACCCAATAACACTAAACAATACAATGCGCCCTGTTCCTGAAACTGTGACTCCCCTCCTCCATGAGTTTGCAGAGGTATTTCAACCTCTGGAGGGACTTCCCCCCTCCTGCCACATTGACCATTCCATTCATCTCATCCCTGGATTTTCCTTACCTAACGCCCCTACTTACCAGTTGGCCCCAACAGAAACAGAGGAAATGGAAATACAACTGACCAGCCTCATCAACTCTAGCCACATCCAACCTTCATCTTCTCCCTGTGCTTCTGCCACCTTTGTCATCCCTAAACGAGATACCTCAAAAATGTGCCTTGTCACTGATTACCGAGCCTTGAACAAAGCCACAATAAAAAACCGTTACCCCCTTCCCTAGATTGAGGAACTACTTGACACCCTCCAAGTATCTAAGTGGTTTACTAAATTGTATTTGACAGCCGGCTACCATCAAGTTCGAATGAACCCAAATGATGTTTGGAAAACGGCGTTCAAGACCAAATTTGGTCTTTTTGAGTGGAAAGTCATGCCTTTCGGTCTCACCGACGCCCCAGCCACTTTCATGAGGCTCGTCAATGAAATATTTAGAGCACATTTGGGTCGAATTGTGTTCATATAATTAGATGAAATTCTCGTCTTCATTCAAACATGAGACACTCACATGCAACATGTTTGACAAGTTCTCCAAATTCTCCAAGAACACAAGTTGCAAGTCAAAGAGAAGAAATCATATTTTGGTCAGACTCTAGTCCCTTATATCATCTTTGTGGTCAGCTTAGAGGGTATTCAACTAGATCCAGCTCGCATCCAAGCATTGAAACAATGGCCTCTACCTTCTTCAGCTAAGGAGTTGAAAATATTTTTGGGTGGCATCAATTTCTATCGTAAGTTCATTCCCTCTTTTTCAAATCTTGCTCGACCTTTGCATCAGCTCTCAAATACTTCTTCTACATTCATCTAGACCAAAGAAGAAACTACTCACTTTGTTCAGCTCAAAGATGCCCTCTGCTCATCCCCTATTTTACATCTGCCATACCTCTCCCAACCCTTTGAGATTGAGTCTGATGCCTCACAATATGAGATTGGTGTCGTACTTAAACATGGAGGACACCCCATTGCTTACCACTCTAAAACCCTGTCTGACGCAAATAAAAAATATAGTAACCTATGACAAGGAATTTTATAGTCTGGTGCAAGCAATCAAACAATGGAGGCATTATTTGTTGGGTAAAGAAACCATTCTGCATACCGACCACCACCCTTTGATTTTCATCAACTCTCAATTGAAGATTCAGGAACAAAGGCACCTTAAATGGGCCTCCTACATTCAACAATTTCACTTAGTCATCAAATACAATAAAGGCACTACTAATAAAATGGTTGATTTTCTAAGTCGACCTCCCACTCCAGTTATTTCCATTCTAGAATTACACGGTGCTATTTATGACACATGGAAAGATCAATATGCTACTGACACCGACTTTCGAGAGATTTGGGAAGCTTTGCAAAGCCCCATAGTAATCAATCAGACCCCCTTCCTAGACTACACTATTTGGGATGGGTAGCTATATAAGTTGAATTTTCTACATGTTCCACACTCAGAAAATCACCTCTTGTTCATCAAGGAAGCACATGCTTCAGCCTATGGGGGCCACTTCGGGACCACAAACACCACCCAACATCTGCAACGCCATTTTCATTGGCCTTCCATGCAGCTTCAATTTGAAAAAATTATCAGAGTTTGTGCCTTATGCTCACAATCCAAGCCATCCAACTGGAAGCATGGATTGTATCAACCACTTCCGCTTCCTTCTCGGCCTTGGGAGTCAATCTCAATGGACTTCCTAAGTGGACTTCCAACAACCCAAAAGAAACATGATGCAATCTGGGTAGTGGTATGTTGCTTCAGAAAAATGGCACTTTTTATCCCATGCACAAAGACTACTACATCAGTGCAAACAACGGAACTCTATTTCTGTCATTTCTAGCCCCATTTTGGCCTCCTAAGAAGTATCATCTCAGACAGAGATTCTCTCTTCCTCAATACATTTTGGAAGACCATATGGGTGCTACTGGGGTTCCACCTCAAGTTTTCTACTGCATTTCATCCTCAAACGGATGGCCAAACAGAGGTTGTCAATAGAGTCTTGGTGCATGCTCTCCGAACTCACTTTGGGCACAGCAAACAATGGGACAATTACTTACACATTCTCCATCATAGCTACAACAAGGCAACACATTCTTCTATAGGATTTTCACCTTTTGAAGTCTGCTTGGGCTTCCAACTAGTATCTCCAACCAAGCTTCCACTCACTTGGGCTCCTCAAGGTACCTTCCATCAACAGCAAGAACAACTGTCAACTCAACGATTTCTCCAACAAATTGCACAACACCACAATGCAGTCACATCAGCACTCAAAGCAACCCAAGAACATGCCAAGCAGCGCCATGACAAACAAAGAACCTTCATGGCCTTTCAACCAGGGGATCAAGTCTGGTTACACTTGGATAAGAAGCACTTCAAAGGCCACCATCACAAGCTTCTGTCAATCAGATGTGGTCTATATACAATATTCAACAAGATTGG
Organism: Picea engelmannii; assembly: GCA_009831015.1. Classification (NCBI taxonomy): domain Eukaryota; kingdom Viridiplantae; phylum Streptophyta; class Pinopsida; order Pinales; family Pinaceae; genus Picea; species Picea engelmannii. Next base: position 29,888 of record ML783972.1, read on the forward strand.
AGAAAATGCATATAGGTTAGATCTGCCACCACAACTGGGAATCCACAATGTCATTAATGTAAATCACTTAAAGTTGTTTGAGCCTTCCCTCTTGGAAGAACCAGTCACCATCACTCATCCAGTGGACAACATTCCTAATTTCCAACTCCCATTGGCCAAAGACACTATACTAGACACTTGAAGTCACTCTACAAGATACCAGACTTACACTTCATATCTGGTATCCCGCCAAGGCCAAACTCCAGCACAAGAAAAGTGGATCACAACTGATGTATTGCACAACAAGTTTCCGCATCTTCTCATGGAAGCTGGGATGCTTCCATATATAAACAGGGAGGAATTGGGCCAAGGCGTCCACCTAGGGGAATGCCCACCTAGGGTGCACAAGTCAATCACCTAGGAGCAACACTTATTCACCTTTTGATGATGAATTAAATATATGTAAAATAAATGGTTCCCTTGGTATATAAGGTGAATTGAGACTAAAATAAAGCATTCTTACCTTTTCTTTTGAAGCTATGTGTCTTGGTTGTTTTCTTTTCTAAGTTTGCATTTTACATTCACAACAATTTCATTTTTAGGGTTTCTAAAGAATAACCAGTGCACCTTCCTTCATGGTTGCCTCCTGGTGACTTCATTTTTCGTGCTTCCACCTCTGAGAGAAAGCTTATCTAATTAGCTAGCCACTCTCTCAGGGAGAAAATCATTTCCTTCAAGTTTTTTGAGACAGAAGGGAGGGCGCACCAACTCGGGTTTGTACCTTTGCTGGTTTCTTCTTTGTGGGAATGAAGTGAGTGTGCCCTCTTCCATGGTTGCACTGGGCTTCTCCTGCTAATCCCTGGAGGTCACTCTGATATCGCCAAAACCTTTTTTCCACTCTCGGATCACCACAGTCTGGATCCCCATTTTCTTGGTCACCCAAATTAATGGTGTGCCCCTGTTCAGATTTGCACCCCTGAGGAGAGTTTTTGGTCATAAGTCGAGCTATGGCTTACGTGGTCACCTTCTCCTATAGATCGCCTTCTTGGGAATATCAGCTACCCACTCCATGTTCATCTCTATGGATATTTGTTTTGACCCTATGGGTTGCAATATGAATTGTTGAAGGATTAAAGTGTTTTTTGCCTTGTCTTGGAAAAACCCCAAGCTATTAGCTATCATTGTGTTTCCCTCACTGACACCTTTTCCTAGAAAGCATTGCACAGGATGGTTTTAACGTCACGGAGAAGTTAATGAAATCATTACACATGCTTTTGGTTGGGAATGGATTTGTGCTTGGATGCTCATATTATAGTGTTATTTAAGAGATTGGCTTCATTTCATTCCCTACAAGAAGTGGGCAACTGTTGTTTTGGTAAACCTCACAGTCGAGAGTATTGTTACATGTTATATGTCTGTGGTAAATTGTGAAAGGCATGATTTGTTTGCGATTTTCGAGGACTTAATTCTCTGATTGAACCACCTATTCTTGATCTCCACATGTTGTGTTTAAACCCTAAATATAATTTCGATATCATTTTACTCCAGTCAAGGGTAAATGGAATAATGTGTGTTCTTGGTAGATTGATCATGATTTGGTTATGTTCCTCGTTGGGCATTTCTAGAAGAAGTTTGTACCTAATTTCTTATTTGAATCTTGGGCTCGAAGTGTTGAATGTTATTCAGTTCAATTCTTATGTTGATTATATTTGAAAGACACATGTGTGTGAATTGATTGGGGCCCGATTAAGAGTTTTAACGCCCATTTTGGTTGTGTTGAACAGTGTTTAAATAATGGACAAGTGGTGGTAAATATTGTGCATGTTCTTATTGGTTTTAAACAATAATAATTGGATATAAATGGTTGGAATCACTATGTGTATTTCTATTGGTTTTAAAAAAGATTTAGCATTGGAATTATAAATGGTTGTGTCTCAAAGGGTTATTGTGGTTTATCATATCGATTGCAATGTTGTTTGTTAGGACTATTATATAAAGATTATATGGGTACAAAGGTTGTTGCAATTGAATATTTCTGGGTATATGGATTGCTATTTGGAAGCCACCAAGCAATTTGTAAAGGAAGTAGCAGTTTAAATTGTAATGTTGAAAAGTGAATACTATGGAACATTAGAGCCCTCGACAACGATATGTTGATTGTTTGTTTTGATTTATTTTTATATGAACAGTATCCATATTATGTCCCTATCAATTTACCACTTTTCACTCATTACATTCCCCTCATAATCCCAATTTCATTTATGACATCCCTGTTCTGTGAAATAAATTAAAAGGTATGTGCAACAGCAACAAGAGAGATAACACAGTAATGGTTGGCAACTATATTTTTGTATTTTATTACACAGTTAAATTATTTAATTAATTGTTGAATAGTATTTTTGTATTAATCCCCTATCATTATACCACTTTTCGCTCATGACACTCCCTCCATATGTCCCATGAACCCTATCACCCCTTGTTCACTTGGTGATTGTTAAATGGTTTGTTATGGATGGATTTGCATGTATCTCGTGTCAATTTCTAAGCCAATTTGTTATTCATGCAATTAGAATGTCATGTATGGTTTATTAAGGGCTTAGTTACTGACGAATTGATGCTACAGGATGAGTTTCTTTAGTAGGGGCAGCCATGGCAGTAATAACAAGGGAAGGGGAAATTGGAACAGAGGGCCTAGAAGGCCTATATTTTCCATTCATTTGGATGTTGATCCCCAAGAACTGAACCAGTTGTTCCAAGCTAGGTTCTTTAACTAGATTGGGCATGGAATAGTGCACCCTCAGCCAGAAATACCCCCTTTCCAGCCTCAGAACATCCCTAGCATTCTTGTTCCTCCTCATGTGTCCTTGCAACCAGAAGTCCCTGCAAATGATGGATGGCAAGAGATCGTCAACCCGATTGTCTCTCACCATCGCGGCTGGCCCAAAATGTCATTACCTCTTCCAACACTTGTAAATCCTAATTTCCAAATCACTCATGTCGATTCACCTGTTAATCCTCACATGATAGTAAAGACTAAAAACTAGTGTTCCTCATGTGCAAGATAAAGGCAAAGCAGTTACCTCCCCTTCTTCTCCATCAGATGATTCCTCAAAATCTGTCTTCCCGCATGCAATTGAAAGATGATCGTTCCCATGTAATCAATGAAATACAGCCTCAAGGTTCTAATCAACCACAGGCTAATTCCGGGAAATCAAAAGGGGACAGTAGTGGAAAAAGAAAAATTGCCTCCCAGAGTGGAAAGTATGGATGTTAGATTGTGTTTTTTTTATAAATTGAGTTGATGAAGATAGTGTTACTGGTTTCAAAATTTTGGGAAAACAAGCTCTATTTTATTATTTTGTGGATCATATGAATAATATGGATGATGTGGAATTTTATATATTTTTTAGATAATATATAAATTATTTCTTATGTTTAAATATCTAATTTGAAAGATATTTAAGGGAGCTACAAGGGTGGCATGTGTTAAAATGATTATCCATTTGTGTTATATTTTACAATTTGAAAAGAAGAAAAGATGGGAGTCACAAGGGGTCCCTCCTGCCTAGTTATTATTAGTTAAAGACCCTTAACTATTATTGTTATTATGTATTTCTCCCAAACTAAATTAGTTAAGTCAAACTAACTTAACTAAAGAAAGTAGTTGAACTACTTCAACTTATTTGGAAAGAATAAAAGTTGAATGAGGAGAAGAAACAAAGGGAGAATAGAAGGAGAAAGCAAGACTAAGGTTTTTTATTTTGATTTCATAAAATAGTTTCATTTTTCATTCATTCTTGAGTTTATTCAAAGTCTAATTCTCTTTGTGACAGCAGGGTATTATTGTAGACAGCAAGGTTCAAGACTGAACCAAACTTTTCAGACACTTGTTTTAGAGGTGTTGATCCATCCTTGATAGTCTATGTATTCTTGTTTGTTTGTGAATTAGGTTTCATGGATGATAAAGAATATCTTCCAGAGTCAAATTGGCAGCAGTCTGTGGTAAGTTGGTCCAGATTATAAATTTCAGTTTTACTTGATTGTCAAAGTCTTTTTGTATGGTGTTCATTGGGGATCTCTAAATCAGAATTTGGTCCATGCCCTCACAGGGTTTTGTAAAGAGAAAAACACTTTTGATACCTCGGAATGAAATAAATCAGATTGTTATTTTGTCTTATATACGTGTATTGATGACTTGGTTACTTTTCGCTTTTTGATCTCCATGTTTACTTTATGTAATCTGTATATATTTCAAAAACTTATACAAACTTTATTTTATATTGCAACATTCTTTTCATAAATAAATCATCCTTGATTCTAGTAATTAATACTTACGGATTGACAAAATATTTTTTAGGCTATATAACCAAGGGTGATATTCCCGACTATCTTGTCCTAGCCAATCAAGATTTGAAAATGGTCGAGTAAGGTAATTCATACATTTTCCTCAACAGAGTGTATAGCCCCTATTTATTAATGGAAAGTTTGGAAATGATGCAGGCAGTGCAGGATTTGATATACTTGTTGACATCTTGTCAAAGCTTCGGCCAATAAAAATGCTTTTGCAGTACTGCCATTGTTTTTTCAAATTGTCCTACCATCCAATTGTAATGAGATTCCCAAATCCACTTTGCATGCTCGCTTGAAGGAACGCATAGATGGCTCAGATGGCATAGCAGTCCATACTGGAGATGAAAGTCTAGAATTGGTTTTCCTACGCTCAATATCTGATAGGTAGCAGCAAAGTCAGAGTCATTGTTGTATAATTTTGGCAACCCAGATGTCTCATGCCCACGTGAGTTAAGAAATGTGGTTAGTGCCACAACCGGGGGTTGATTGAGGCAGTCTTCAACATGTTTGGTGTTGCCCTTCTTGTACTTGTTGTTCAAGTGGAATTGCTACAAGTACATGGACCACTTCTAATGGAAGTCATTATGTAAATTTCCTTGTGTTTGCATGAATTGAAAAGACCTGTGATTAGTGTGGATGATTGTTTCCTTTCCCATAATGTAATGCTTCCACTGTCGACATGCCTGCACAATGGAGTACATCTCTTTGTCGTAGGTGTGGTATCTTCGAACAACATCAAACAATGTTTCACTGTGATAGGCCACTGAATTACCATGTTGGGTGAGGACTGCACTAATAGCATAATATAAAGTATTTGTCTCAATCTCAAATATTTTGTATAGGTATAGAAAAATAAGGATTGGTGTTTAGTAGAGGAGGAATTTCAAATAATTGAAGGCTTTTTTATGTGACACAACACAAACAAACTTGGCCTTGGCTCCACCCTTGGTTACATGGCTTAGGACCCAAGCGATATGAGAGAAACCCAATACAAACCTATGGTAGAAGTTGGCGAGACCCAAGAAGTTGCGGAGCTTGATCTGTATCTTTAGGGTTGGCCAAACACAAATGACTTGGATATTGGTTGGATCCATATGCACACCCTACTCATCTACAATGCATACCAAATATTGAATTCTTTACATGCCGAAGGAAAACTTCTCCAAATTGGCACATATAACTTGCGTTGTCGGAGGGTACCCAAGACCTATTGGATGTGCTTCAAATGTTCCTCCCAGGTTTTTCTAAATATGAGTATGTCATCTATATATACAACTACAAAGGAGTTTGTGAATGGTCACAATATATCATCCATTATCCACATGAATGTGGTCGGGACATTAGTCAAGATGAGAGGCATGACCAGCCACTCAAAGAGACCTTATTTAGACTTGAAGGTTGTCTTCCATACATAAGGTTTTTGAATCAACACTTGGTGGTAGCCCAACTTCAGATCAATCTTACTAAAAAAAATTGTTCCCTTGCATGGATCTAGAAGATCATCAATACGGAGGATTAGGTATCGGTTCTTGACTATGATCTTGTTCAGAGCTCTGTAATCAATACAAAGTCACCATGTCTCATCCTTCTTCTGTACCAGAACAATTGGGCTCCTACAAGGTGAGGATATTGGTCTAATGTGGCCCTTCAGAATTAGTTGTTGGATCTAGCATTTGATTTCTTCATTCTCTAGAATAAAGTGCCTATATATAGGGTTGTTAGGCAGAGGAGCATCAAATGTCAACTCAATTGAGTGTTTTACCTGACAGTGCAAAGGGACCTCCGTAGGTGAGGCAAATATGTCTTTGTGTTCTTCTACTATCTTGTCTACTTGCTTATGTTATGTAGATAGACCTCATGCAGAGGTTTTGGCGGTTATAGTGATATTTCATCCATCTTCTGACTGGACCATAAATAGGACAAACATCTTAGTCTGAGAGATCACCTTTCTGCACTGCTTCACGGAGAGACAAGAAACAAAAGTAGTTGGGACTTCCTATGGTACCCTATAGATTTGAATTTCCAAAGTAATAATAACACTACGAGGCCTAGATTTGTAAATAGTGTGACGCTTCCACATATATGGTTTTCCTAAAAGAACATCACAAACTTCAAGTGGGGAAACATCACACAATACCTCATATTTGAAGGGCTTGATGTTGTAGTGCGAGCGGCATTGTTGGCTAATGTGGATGTCTTGTCCCTAGTTGAACCAACCAATGGTGTATGGTTGAGGGTGTGACATCATTATTAGGTCCAGCCTCTTGATGACCTCTATTGAGATTAGGTTCTCATGGATACCACTTTCAACAATGAAAATGGAGTGGGGTCCTCTTCACCCACATCTGTGAGTCAAAGAGGTGCTCTTGTTCTTTAGGATACTCTGGTTCCTTTGGTTGGACCTTTGTGGTAGAGATGGTGAAACTGAGTTCCACGTCAATTATTTGTTTTCCCTTATTTGATTCTGAATCAGATTATGAGTTGGCATCTAACTTTGGGGATTTCATATCAGCCACCAATGACTATTTTGAGTGACATTCATCAGTGTTGTTCCAAGCACTTTTGTGGAACTCACACCACTTTCTAGTGTCCTTCTTTGACTTGTCATTGTTAATATTATGGTAGCTGCGAGAGCTATTTACCTCCACGTGTGAACCTGACGAGAATAGAAGACTCCGGAAATCAAGAGAAAAGCCTAATGAGTTGGATAATAACCCTAGAAGTCTTGTCGGCTCAAGAAGATAATTTATATTAGGTTATTAGCCTCCAAGAGAAGAAGTCAACCAGAAATAATATTAATATACTAAACAAACACATATCCAAGAGGAGAAATCGGCCCCAGCAAATCTGGCAGAACCAGTATAAATACAGGGCGCCAGTTCTCATTTGACAGCATCTCAGAATTGAAGTTCCCATTTTGGTGTGCACTGCAGTTCCCAGCTTGGTGTGCACGTGTGGAGGAGAGTTGCAGGTGAAGCTGCAGCTGCAGCAAGTTCTCAATATTGGCTTGAATATATCTTGGCTAGGGTTTGGACTATCTGATCATCTTTTTGTGATGTGTTATCCTTGGGGAAATGTGTGCTACCCTTTGTTTGGCTATCTAGCCTAGGGTTTGCTTTCGGAGGAATTCTTAGTCAAGGTTAAGGTGCTCGAAGGGTGGCTTCGGCCTATGGTTGGGTGACGAGGGTATCATCAATGGTAAAAAAAGAACACCATATTCTATATTCTAATAGTTCATGGGCCCACACCTCCTTCAATCAGTCTAAATGCTATAAGGAAACATAGCCACAAGGATATTGAGCTCATTGAGGAACTGTCGCTAGGGTTACTAGCAGAAGCAGCTCCCAAGACACTATCGCTAGGGTTACTAGCAGGAGCAGTTGCAGAAACCCTAAGCCTCTTGTTGAGGCACCTTAAGTGAATGTATTGACCTAATATTGAGACAAATCAGTGCACCCTAGCCTAGCACATCTCCTGGAACTCTCAGAAGGCCAAGACGTGAAGTTTGGATTTCTTGTCAAATCTAGGGTTTGACCAAGTCAAGCAAGCCATGACGAACTCTATGAAGTCTAAGAACAAGTTATATGGAGCCTCTAACTTCAGAGCATGGAAGACAAGGATTGACCTCATCCTTGCCAAGAATAAAGTATTGGATATCGTGAAAGGAAGATCGTGAAGCCAGAGTTTGAAGAAAGAGAAGAGAAGGAACCGCAGAACGTTGCAGCTATGGAGAAGTTCAAAGATGTTGACATCAATGCCATGAGTATCATAGTGGATTCCATAAAAGGCCACTTGATACCCTACTTCTCCCATCTTGACTCATCAAAGAAGATGTATGATGCCCTAACAAATCTCTTCTTAGTCAGAAACATTGGACAAGTTATGAGTCTGAAGAATGAGCTATGTGACATGAAGATGAATGATGATGACAACATAACATCATACTTTGTAAGGATCTCCTAGTTAAGAGATAAACTACAAGCTATTGAAGACATCACTTCAGAGAAGGAATTAGTAAACATAGTACTCAATGGTCTTCCCAAGACATGGGATGCATTTGTCGCAAGCATGAACACAAGGAAGGAGTATCAAACATTTGAAGAACTTTAGACTTGTTGTGCTCAAGAAGAATCAAGGTTCAATGCAAAAGAGAAACCCCAAAATAAGTACGATGATCAAGCCTTCACAGTAAGATTCAAGAACTTCAGGAACAAAATGAAGTTTGGTTCAAGGAGGAAGCCAAATCAAGAGAAAAACATTTCAAAAGTACAATGCTTCAACTGTCAAAAGTATGGTCACTACAAGAATCAATTTCCTGAGCTAAATAAAAGGAAGGAGAAACATGAAGCATTGATTGCTGAAGAAAAGGAACCTACAAAGAAGACTAAGCAGGATGGAAGAGACTTATTCTTCTAAAAGGTAACAACACTCTTCTTATTTCTTGTACATATCTTGTTTGCATCGTCTCTATACATATCTTGTATATCTATCTCTTGGAAGATAATATGTTCCAAGAAGAAATATACCTAGAACAAACAAGATTAAAAGATTTATCATTAGATAATACACATGAAAGAATGAAATAAAAATCATGTGGAAGCTATTGCAAGATAAGCCAAATCAATCATGAAGAAACTTAGTAGAAGCAAAGATAGAAAGAAGTCAACAATCAAGAAGAAACTGGAAAAAGACTTATGACATTTTGTAGAAGACAACAAGACAGAAGTGTGGACTCTATTAGACAAGAAAGCCAACTATATATTGCAGAAGACAATAAAGATGCAGATGGAAGTATGGACTCTATTAGATGGAGGGAGTCGATTATATGAACTCTTACATGAAGCTAGGGTTAGGAGAGAGATAATCCTATAATCCATTGAAGATGATGAAATATGTATATATCCATGGTTGTTCTCCAGGGTGCACTTTGATTAGTGTAGGAGGAATGGTCCAGGCTCAGCAATCAGGGACAGACATTCCTTAGGGTTATACATTCTCTCCAGGGTGCACTTTGATTAGTGTAGGAGGAATGGCCCAGGGTGGGGAATGGTCCAGGACAGACATTCCTTAGGGTTTATACATTCTCTCCAAGGCACACTTTGATTAGCGTAGGAGGAATGGCCTAGGGTGAGGAATGGTCCAGACACAGACATTCCTTAGGTTTTATACATTCTGTCCAAGGTGCACTTTGATTAGTGTAGGAAGAATGGACCAGGGTGAGGAATGGTCCATGCTCAGAAATCAGAAACAATCATTCTTCCTTGTTTGAGAAGAATAGGGAATATAGCCCATTGTTGATGAGGGTAGATATTCTTTCAAATCTCACAAACATGATTGAAATATTGGCCCAGATGATTCATTTTATTTTTAACAATATTTTATGTGCAGGATGGCATCATATGATTGTTATGGAGACTACCTATCTCCATACAGTAGAGATATATTATTCCTTAAAGTATTCCTGGATATATCCATGAAGAGAAGCCTTAAAGTATTCTTGGTTGTTCATCCAGATCCGTGATCCCGTGATGAAAAGAAGAAGTGGAATCTCTAGGGCATGGAATCTATAAAAAACTCCATGGACCCAAGAGCTAAATAAAAACATGAAGAAGAACATGAGGATTCTGAGAAAGAAAGAGGAACCAGAAAAATCAGTCATTATATCAAGAATCACAAGATTACCAGCCTAATATGGAAGCAATCAAGCAGAAGAACTGAAAATCGTGATGAAGAACAGTGTATGGAAGACTTATCAATGAAATAATTGGAAGATCTAGAACCTGAGGTTCTCCCAGATGGAGGGAGAAGACTATGATGATTACTTGTTCCAGTAAACTAGACTTATCTCTACTTAAGTCATTATATCATCCGCAACATCCATGAGTCGGAATTCTACGTCAGATGAATGCAAAGAATGTTCTCCCAAGAAATTGAATAAATAACGTATGAAGAGCACCTTCAAGACCTTGAGGCATACCAGAAAGATACTCTTGTATGCAAATAGAAGAAGATAACTTGGTGGAGAATTTCTAGTGCATAGTAGAAGCGTGGTGAAGATTTCCTATAAACATCAAGATGACTACTCAGTAGATCAGATCTCATGATGACAGAAGAAGTGCCACATAGATATGTTCCATCTTACCAACTATGATATACTCTATTGTTAAGATCTACATGAAGCCTTCACAGTGTTCCAAGACTAAAGTACATTTGAAATCAAGAATTACATTATCCATGATGAAATACAGAAAGGAGAAAATGATTCTCCAATACATATCTCCACAGATGAGCAGATAAGCAGACATTTTGGTAAAGCTCCTATCCAAGATGAAAGAGTTTGCGTATTCAATCTAGAGCTCGTGGAAACAACTTCCTTCTTATTGAAAAAGGAAGAAATGACTCTCCAAGTTAGGAGGGAGAAATGAAAACATTATTGAAGACATTCATCCTTAAATTTGAAAATTAGTCCATCTTGGACAGATGCTTTCCTGTTTGGAAAGTGGATTGAGATTTATGACGGACAGTGACTTTCCATTATGGTTAACATGGGAAGTAGTTTGATTGTTGATGCATCCTAGACAGCGACTACCCATTGTGGTTAAAATGGGGAGTGGTCTAGGGCAGTCTCTCATCTTGAGGGTTACTCAAGAAGACTGGCCCGCTTCGTCGGACATCGATTTCTCATTGTAGTTAACATGAGGAATGGTTTGTTTTGGAGGTTGATGCATGACAATATTTTCCTCTTGTGGTTAATAGAGGAAATGGTCTGAACAGACATTCCTTAGGGTTATACATTCTCTCCAGGGTGCACTTTGATTAGTGTAGGAGGAATGGTCCAGGCTCAGCAATCAGGGATAGACATTCCTTAGGGTTATACATTCTCTCCAGGGCGCACTTTGATTAGTGTAGGAGGAATGGCCCAGGGTGGGGAATGGTCCAGGACAGACATTCCTTAGGGTTTATACATTCTCTCCAGGGTGCACTTTGATTAAGGTAGGAGGAATGGCCCAGGGTGAGGAATGGTCTAGACACATACATTCCTTAGGGTTTATACATTCTATCCAGGGTGCACTTTGATTAGTGTAGGAAGAATGGCCCAGGGTGAGGAATGGTCCATGCTCAGAAATCAGAAACAATCATTCTTCCTTGTTTGAGAAGAATAGGGCATATAGCCCATTGCTGATGAGGGAAGATATTCTTTCAAATCTCACAAACGTGAGTGAAAGATTGGCCCAGATGATTCAGTTTATTTTTAACAATATTTTATGTGCAGAATGGCATCAGATGATTGTTATGGAGACTACCTATCTCCATACAGTAGAGATATACTACTGTGGTGGATATGTTCCACTATTTTGAGGCAGATATTCTTTCAGAGCTCACAGATGTGAGTGAAAGATTGGCCTAGACAAATCAGTTTATATCATAATATTGTTTCTATGCAGGTTGCTATCAGATGTTTGTTATGAATACTGTATGACAGTAGATGAGGACTATTGTGGTGGATATGTTCCACTATTCGCAACCTTACATTGCTCATCAAGTAGTTGTGTGTTACTTGGTGTGGTAGTGAACCACTGGATTGTAGTTATGTACTACTATCGATAGACATAGTTGTGTTCTATTTTTTTTGTAACTGCCTTGAAGACTATCAACAGTTTATTAGAAGTAATCACCATCCAGACGAATGACGAACAGATATTTTCCACACGGAAATTGGTTCAGAGCATTTACTCCTCTAGATTATAAGAGCGGCTCTTGTGTCACTCTATGGTGTGAGTGACTTATCTAGCATCATGTCTAATTACTCAGATGAAGTATGGTTTCGAGAGATGATGCAGCTGATGGTGATGGTGATGCTCATGATCTAGTCATGAAATAGTCTAGATGACTATATTGATGCTACCGAGTAAATGGTATGTTTTGTGCTCAAGTCCATTACCTATAAATACCTCTCTAGCTAGGAGGGAGTGTTAATATTATGGTATTTGCGGGAGGTATTTACCTCCACGTGTGAACCTGACAAGAATAGAAGACTCCGGAAAGCAAGAGAAAACCCTAATGAGTTGTCTAATAACCCTAGAAGTCTTGTCGGCTCAAGAAGATAATTTATATTAGGTTATTATCCTCCAAGAGAAGAATTCAGCCAGAAATAATATTAATATACTGAACAAAAACATATCCAAGAGGAGAATTCGGCCCCAACAAATTTGGAAAAACCATTATAAATACAGGGCACCAGTTCTCATTTGACAGCATCTCAGAATTGCAGTTCCCAGTTTGGTGTGCACTGCAGTTCCCAGTTTGGTGCGCATGTGTGGAGGAGAGATGCAGGTGCAGCTGTAATAGCAGCAAGTTCTCAGTATTGGCTTGAATATCTCTTGGCTAGGGTTTGGACTATCTGATCAGCTTTTTGTGATGTGTTGTCCTTGGGGAAAGGTGTGCTACCCTTTGTTTGGCTATCTAGCCTAGGGTTTGCTTCCAAAGGAATTCTCAGTCAAGGTTAAGGTGATCGGAGGGTGGCTTCGGCCTATGGTTGGGTGACGAGGGTATCGTCAATGGTAAAACAAGCACACCATCTTCTATATTCTAACAGTCATTACCCTTCTTTCCTTATGGCTTGGAATAGTTGTCCTAGGGATAGCCATCCTTGCTCTATCCTTTTTCCAGGAGTTAGGGCCACCTTTACCTTGCTTATGTTGCAATGGGTTTGTAGAACACAAATCTCTCTTATTATTTTTCTTGAACTTTTGTTTGATCTTGATAGCATATCCGTTAGAAGCTCCCAATGAGGAGATGTCTAAGAACTCCATATTTGTTTGGATGTACCCATGTAGGCCACTACAGCACTTCAAAACCAAGTGTCGCTCGGAGTCTTTAATACCTAGCTTTATGCATAGGTTATGGAATATGTTGGTGTACTCAGGTACCATCTGGTCTCTATCCTGATGCAGATTTGTCCATCTCGTGTACTAGTCATCGTAGTTTCCAACAGGGTAGTATTTCTCCTTGAGGGCATCAACAAAATCTACCCAAGTGGTTTTTGGCCCAAAAATTGCAGACTCATCTCTGACATGTTTCTCACAGTAAGTTTCCCACCAATCTCTAACATGGGGAAAGGTTTTAAGGAGCGTGAAGGTGATTTTTTCAGTGTTGGAAAAAATGTGGACAGAGAAATAACCCTTAGCAAACTTAACCATTTTTCCAAACCATCGGTGTCTATATGACCTTCAAATAAAGGAATATCAAATTTAACTTGTACCTTTAATGGTGTCGCACCTTCGAAGTGATTGTTGGTTGAAGGTGCACCCATTACTATTGGCAGCGGTCGAAGGATCTGGGCGAAATTATACATCATCTTGTTCCTCAGTTGTGTTAGGGATTCCTCGAGCAACAATTTGATAGGATCTCATGCTTCATTGTCTCTCTTTTATTCTGCCATGGGAGGCTACTTGGGTTGGTGAGAGTGTTCTTCCCCAAGCGCAACTAGTTCAAGACCCAATTCCCGATAGCCTGACCTCGTCGGGGACATGCACAAAGAAACAACAAAGAGAAGATTGCTCTAATAACACTGATCCATATTATGTTGACAATGAAATTAAGGAAGAGATACAAAAAAGAAACACATACAGATGTTGCAAGAAACACAGTAATACAGTTGAACTCAAATTCTATTAATGAATGGAATACAAAAGACTCTAAAATGCAAAGAACACAAACTAGCTAGAATGGTGGTAGCTTATCCCTAAAGAAATACATGTGTCGGCTATGATCATTCATAATAATTTGATTACAAAGAGGCCGAAAAGGACTTTTAACATAAAGCATCAATGAGAAAACCATAAACATCCAAAACCCTAACCCCGGAAGATGAAACTCCAAAAGGTTTGTGGCCCCCAATGTGGTTAGTTGATACGTCAACTTCCTGAGGGTGTAAATTTTACATACGATCTTCCTTTGGAGTGCTCAGTAGCCCATTAGAAAGGTCTAGCCGAGAAGTACACATTCTGAATGGCTCAATATCTACCTTCAACTACATATTGGGAATTGTCATGCAAAAAAACGTCATTTAGGGCCTCACAATGGCCCCAGAAGTTTGGGACCCAAAAAACTGTAGAAAAATTACCAAGATGTGGAACCATTCTGAATTAGTGGAATAGGTAGGTGGCCACCAATATCCACCTAGATCACTAGAGCACATAGACTTTGAAACCCTATTCCCATAAATTATTGAGATCAATGACACAAAATCTCTTCAAGAAATGTGGGAAAAGGAAGTCGCTCTAGGATATGAGGAACCCATAATAGAGAGGGAGGAGACAAAAGAGGGGACTCCAAAAAAATCACAAGTAGGAACAAGGATGAGGACAAGGAAAAAAACAAAACCACGAGAAGGTGGGGAGCAAGAGGAAGAAGATATATAAGGAAGATTTCCCAAGAGAACTAGGAGAAAGACATTCAAAACAGTGAGAGAAAAAGGTGTGGACGTGGAAACAGCTTTGGTAACCCAGTCAACCATAGACAAGAATCTAGATATGGGTACCAAGAAAAATTGAAATATAGGTACTTCAGCACCATTTCAAGGTAGTGCTCCAAAATCGCATAATAAATAATGAAAATTCTCTCCTAGAATTATCGATGGTTAGGAAGTAATTTCAAAGAGGAAGCATTGAGGGACCTTCTCAAAATAAAAAATCCCCAAATCATCCTACTCTAGAAGACGAAGTTGGAGGCTTTAGAAGTCATCCAACTCTGCAAAAAAAAACGGTGAGTTTGTGAAGGTGTTGTTGTCAGTTTGCGAGGATCCTCGGGAGGACTTTGCACTATACAGAACAAATCATGTGTGAAGCTGGTAAATTCTTCCAGTACTCAACATTGGATAATTACTAGTTTTACTATACTCAAATAAGGAATCATTTCAACCTAGTAAATGTTTACATACCAATGGCTTATAAAGAAAAAGAAATTTGTCAGGAGACTTTTTTGTCCCATCAAAATTCAGAAAAATCCAAGAATAACATAATAAGGGGAGACTTCAATGTCAACCAAAATAATAAAGAGAAAAAAGGAGGCAATATTGTTCGTGACCCTTTTTGAGAGAGACTAGAGGACTTGATTATTGATTGGGATCTTGTAGATATCAAACCCTCCAAACGTAATTTTACTCGAACTAATGAAAGGATTGGACCATGGCATATAGCAGCAAGATTGGATCTATTTTTGGTGCACAGTGATATATTATCACAAGATTTCAATATTTCTTCAAAAAATATTCATTTTGTTATCTCTGACCACAAACAAATCCTATTGGAACTAGAGGATCCCGTTGATTTTGGACCCCTCCCTTTCATATTTAACCCTTCATTGTTGCAGGAGGAAAGGGAAATGGAAGCGATTACTAAGGCCTGACACACTTGGATTATAGGATTCGTTGTCTACATCTGGGAGCATAAGTTGAAAGTTGTGAAAATGGATCTGAAAGACTAGGTTAAAAATCCTTCCAAGTCCCCAGATGTGAAAAAAGAATCACTTCTATCACATCTCAGTTCGGTGTAGGAAAAAATAGAAGAGGGACAAAGGAAGGAAAACATGCAACAAAGAGAAAAGACAATCAATCAAAATTTGCATAAGTCTCTAAGGAAAGAAGAAGAAACTCGACGGCTCGAATCAAGGAGCCTTTCACTAAAATCAGGGGATCGCAACACTACTTTATTCCATCATCAAGCCAAAGTGAGAAGGCAAATAAAAAATGTCAAAGAAATCAATGTGGAGGATGGTAGCAAGGTAACACGTTTTGAGGAAATAAAATCAACATCTAAGGAATTCTTCCAAAATTTGTATTCAGAACAATCGGGAGCAGACCCTGTTGATGTATTTAGCATTGGACATGTACTTCTACATAGGCTTGGTGTCTAGCATGTGGAAGTTGTCCTTGTAACTTCTCAGAAAATTAGGAAATTCACTTTATGAGTTAATAATTAAAATGAATGCACTTTTAGATTAATGTGAGATTAATTAAGTTAAATGCCTAAGTTTTGGAATTAGTAACTTAAGTGAGTTGATCCTAGCCATTAGATATAAAGTGAGGGTGAGATTTAATCTCAACCCTTGATAACTTTAGGATATATAAGGTTTTGGTTTTATGCATTAACTCAACATTATAAAAGGAAGCCTAGGTGAGAGGATGAGACACACACAGATCACATAGAAGAAAAGAGGGATTGTTTTCTCATGTGTTTGTGTCACACACTAAGTGGACTGTAAATGTGTTGAATCTGCACAGAATAGATCTAGATAAACAATAATACACACATTTGCATAGAGAATTGGAGAAAGAAGAAGGAGAGAAAGAATGAAAGAATTCTCATTAACCGTTGTGAATAATGAATAATTTACACATGATATACTTTGTATAGCTCAATGAGTGTGCACTGGAGGATAGCCAATGCACCATAGTGGTGGTCTAGAGTGATCTGGACACACACTAGCAGTTACGAGAGTGAACTACCACCTATTCTAGTCTCTCAAACAATTATGGGAGTGAACTTCCACCTAGTTGAGTTAACTAGTCAACTAGTCTTCAGTTAATTGACTGAACAAAGAGTAGTGAGGAGTTAACTCAGGGAATCAAGGCTAATGCACCAGTCTTGTGATGATACCAAGGCAAGGTCAAATTATCATGGTGATGATCCCAATGTTGCATGGTGACAAAACCAATGCAGCATCTAAACTCAACTCAACTAGTCAAACTGAAGTGTCAACTGAAAGAGAATATTCTCCAGGTGGAATATTCTCCCCTAAAATATAGGAGACTGGATAATGACTAATTATGACTAATAAACAAGGAAAAACCTTAGGAAAAATAAATCCTAGGTGTGTGTGAAGTAAATCCAACACCCCCCCTGAACATCACTATGGTG
Organism: Picea engelmannii; assembly: GCA_009831015.1. Taxonomy (NCBI): domain Eukaryota; kingdom Viridiplantae; phylum Streptophyta; class Pinopsida; order Pinales; family Pinaceae; genus Picea; species Picea engelmannii. The sequence continues at coordinate 47,137 of ML783972.1, forward strand.
AAAATAAAGAATGGGTTCCAGCAACGAGGCCATGTTAGGTACCCAAATACAAAAGATAAACTGAAATAAAGTGAGGAAAGAGGGAAAACCTCATGGGAAAATCCCCCCCTTGAGGTACAATGTATGTAAAAAGAAGAACTACAGTTGCTAGGAAATTGTGTCCTTCACTCCAAGACGACTTCACAGAGAATGGAACTTTGCTCAGTGAAGGTCTTGGTGAAGATGTATGTCATATGTTTTGTTGAAGGACAGAACTGTAATTCGATGATCCCCTCATGTAATAAGTCTCGGATGTAGTGCATGTGGATCTCAATGTCCTTCATTCATTGCCTCTGAACTGGATCTTTTCAGAACTTCGGAGTGCTCTGGTTGTCACACCAGATGACGATCGGCCAAAGAAACTGAATGCCTAACTCAGTGAGAAAATGTTGTAGCCACATAGCCTGAATGGTTATGTTAACTACCCCTCTGTACTCTGCCTCGGCTAAATATAGAGAAATGGAATCTTGCTTCTTTCTCGACCAATAGATAGGCCCGGAACCCAGGCTAAGTGAGTAACCAGATGTGGAGTTGTGATCAGTGTTATCGCCAGCCCATTTGGAATCAGTAAACCCGATGAGATCTAATGTAGATTTTGTTGCATAATGAATCCCAAAGGTGATGGTGCCTTGTATGTATCAAAGGATACACTTTGCAGCCTTCTAATGTATCCCATGTGGCTCCTTCATGAACCTGGAAAATGTGCCAACTTCATAAGAGAGGTCTGGTCCGGAGTGTGTGAGATACAACAAGCTCCCCACTAGCTGTCTATACAGTGTGTTGTCAACCAGTGGAATCTCCCTGCCATCCTCAAGTTTGACCCCTGATAGGAAAGGAGTTGGAGAAGACTTGCAGTCTGTCATGTGAAATGTCTCAAGGAGATCTCATGCATACTTGGCCTGAGAAATTTTGATGCCAGATGCATCCTGACTAATCTAGAGTCCAAGGAAGAAGTGTAGCGTACCCATGTCCGTCATAAAAAACATGTCATGTAGAATCATCTTGACTGCAGCAATCATTGAAGTCGAGCACCCGGTGATCAACAAATCATCGACATACAGAACTTAAAGTAGAAGTGAATCAATCGTCCTAAGCATGTAGATATTTAGATCTGATTTACAATGTACAAAGTTCTGTGAAAACAGGTAGGATTCCATTTTGGCATACCATGCCCTCGGAGCCTTCTTGAGGCCATAAAGTGAATTCTTTAGTCAACAGACCAAAGATGAGTCTTGCATAAATCCTTGGGGTTGCTCCATGTAGATCTCCTCAGAGAGATCACCATGAAGAAATGCATTCTTCACGTCCATATTATGGACTTCCCATCCCTTGGTTGTCACAATGGCAAGTGTCAATCGTATGGAATCCATCTTCGCTACTGGAGCGAAGGTCTCATCATAGTCAATACCATGAACCTGCTGAAATCCTTTGGCGACAAGCCTAGCTTTGTATCTGCTAATATGTCCATCCGCTACGCTCTTGATCCTGTAGACCCATCTGCATCTGACAATTTTCCTCCCAGAAGGAAGGGGAACTAGATCCGAAGTCTGGTTCTCGAGGAGGGAGTTTTACTCCTCCTACATGGAGGATTCCCAAAAGGGATTTCCAGCAGCCTTTCCATAAGACTGTGGATATGAAGACTAAACCAAGAAAAGATGCTTGGAAATCAATGGTTCAGTGGTAGTGAGTGCAACAAGAGGCTCCTTGAAATCAGATTGAGTCCTCCTAGTATCGGCTGGATCATCAACGAGATCCGATGCATTTTGAAGAGTAGTTTGTGCCCACTTGGGCCTCTGCTCTGGCTCTGCAACTACATATGGATGCTCTGACTCTACATCTGACTGTACTGACTCTAAATATAAATCATCTTAGTCTTCTAAATTAGAAATATGGTCTGAAGAAGAGTCGTCGTGTGCATTCTCATCATCTCGGACAGGTGGAAGAGTGAAGGTGTATGCATGCGGTTGTTGAGGTACATGCAAGACACTTTCCTCGAATTGGACACTACGCTCAATGATGAGCCAGTCTGAGGAAAGATCAATAAGTCGATATCCCTTCACACCGTCGGGGTATCCAACAAAAATACACTCAGTGCTCTGTGGATCAAGAGCCTTCCTCTTTTCAAAGGGAATCCGGGCCCATGCATGTGAACTGAAAATGTGAAAGTGGGTCGCTTCCGGTTTGAGGTTGCTCCAAGCCTCATAGGGGGTCTTTTCCTTGACAGATCTATGGGGATATCTGTTTTGGATGTATGTTGCACAATTAAGTGCTTTGGCCCATAGTCTCATTGGTAGAGACTTTTCATGCAGTATGCAAGATGCCATCTCCTTTAGAGATCTATTTTTCCGCTCAGCAACTCTGTTTTGTTGCGGAGTATAGGGAACTGTGTGCTGCAACTAAATCCCTGCCTCATGGAAAATATTATGGGTATCATGATTCAAATACTCTCCCCCATTATTAGTTCGGAGAACTTTGATATTCTTTCCAGACTGTGTCTCAACCAAGGCTTTGAAATCTTTGAGGTGTTGAAAGACCTCAGATTTTTTCCTGAGAAAGTAGATCCAAGTAAAACGTGAGAAATCATCAACAAAAATGAAAAAAAAACTCTCTTTGTTGATCGATGGATGCGGAAAAGGACCCATAAGGTCACTGTGGATCATATCTAAAGGTGCGGAGGCTGTCTGAGACTTTCCCTTGTAGAATTTCTCTTGAGGGTGTTTCCCGAGAACACATCCCTCACACACTCCCTTGGAGAAATGGATGTCTGGTAGACCATCAACCAATATGTGCTTGTTAATTTGTTGCATGTATCTAAAATTCAAATGTTCAAACCTTTCATATCATATCCTACTACTTTCATCAACATGAGTAAGCAGTAAAGCAGAATTAGTTTTAATGAATTTAGAAAATATATACAATCTAGACTAATGATTTACCTCACCAGTAGCAACCCTGGAGTTGGTTTGCATGTTGTAGATGTCCACGTAATTTGGTGTGAATATGAATTTCTTTCCAGTGTCAGAATTCGTCATCTGATACACGGAGAGAAGTCTGATAGAAAGTTTGGGAACATGCAGCACATTCTCGAAGCTTTTGTTGGTGAGTTCAATCCTTCCTTTGTCAGTGACTTCGACAGAAGAGTTGTCCCCCATCAAAATAGGAGGACCTTTGCATGCATCCAAAGAAGAATATACTACTTTTTAGGAATCCATGTGATGTGATTCTCCTAAATCTACAATCCAAGCATCGGGAGAGGAGTTGATGGCAATCAAGGCATGGCTAGAATTGCCTTTCTTGGAATTCGGATCTTCTGGCTTCTTCTTCTTGGCACCCTCGGGGATGCGATCTCCAAGGTTGTTTTGATGAATTATTTGAGACATCAGATCCATTTTTTTTTTCATGCATGTGGATTCTGAATGGAATCCTTTGTGATAGTACATGAATTTCTCCCCTTTTCTTCCCTTTTCCCCTTTGGATCCGGAGGCATCGGTGAAGGGTTTTGTGTACCCTTCCTTCTTCAGATGTGCATGAGATTTCCATTTATATTTATATTTATATTACTGATATTTTTGGCTGCCATCATGCACAGTGAGTGCATGTGCCCTTGGGCCTTTGATTGTGCCCATGTTGATGAGATTGGCTTGCTCTTGTGTCAGGGATTCGATAAAGTCCTCAAGAGAAGGCATCTTCCAAGTGGCTCCGGAGGTGAATCTGATAGAATGGAATGTGGATAGGAATACAGAGAATTCAGGACCAATCTTGGAGAGCATGGTGAGAACCATTTGCTTCTCCTCCGTTGATTTATCAACCCCACAAGCTTTGAGTTGCGACAGTAAATCCTTGAATTTTGTAAAGAATCTTGGATATTGTCGAAGCTTTTTGGATCCAATGTGAGAAGCTCCACCTCCATCATGTGTCCCCTCATCTCATCTTGTTTTCCAAAGAGCCCTTCCAATGTTTTCCAGGCTTCATTGGGAATCTTACAGGAATATATGTGAAAGAGGAGATCGGGAGAAATAAGACTACAAATTGTTCTGAGTGCCTCATCCATGCGATTTAAGTACTTGGATTTTTCTATGGATGATGTTGGTTTTGTATCTGTATTTAAGGTTAACATGTACAAGCCTCTAGTTCAGAGATGTATGGCTATTTTCTCCTTCCATGAAAAATAGTTGTAAGGTGTAAGAATGAATTCTTTTTGGAAATCCATCTTTCCGTTGTCTTCAATCTTTTGTACCTGCAAAAACTTTTGGTGTAGATTTTGCTTAGCAATCCATCGGATCTGATACCATGTAAATGTGTTGAACCTACACAGAATAGATCTATCTAAACAATAATACACACATTTGCAGAGAGAATTGGAGAAAGAAGAAGAAGGAGAGAAATAATGAAAGAATTATCATTAACTGTTGTGAATAATGAATAATTTACACATGATATACTCTGTATAGCTCAATGAATGTGCACTGGAGGAGAAACAATGCACCATAGTGGTGTTCTAGAGTGATCTGAACACACACCAATAGTTATGGGAGTGAACTGCCACCTATTCTAGTCTCTCAGGCAGTTACGGGAGTGAATTGCCACCTAGTTGAGTTAACTAGTCAACTAGTCTTCAGTTAACTCACTGAACAAAGAGTAGTGAGGAGTTAACAAAAAGGAATCAAGGTTAATGTGCCAGTTTGGTGATGATACCAAGGCAAGGTCAAATTAGCATGGTGATGATATCAATGTTGCATGGTGACAAAACCAAAGCATCATCTAAACTCAACTCAACTAGTCAAACTGAAGTGTCAACTAAAAGAGAATATTTTCCACGTGGAATATTCTCTCCTAAAATATAGGAGACTAGATAATGACTAATTATGACTAATAAACAAGAAAAAACCTTAGTAAAAATACATCCTAGGTGTGTGTGAAGTAACTCCAACATGGACAATGAGGAGATCGCGTTGAGTGGGTGAAAAGTAATTCATCCAAGTGTGAGTGGGCGGGGTTGAGGAAAGGTGCAAAGCGGTAGCAAGGGAGAAAGCAATCGGGTGGGCTAGGCTATTATTGAATTGTATTCATCTGATGGGCCATTATCCTGGGACGGGAGCCCGGAATTTTTATGAATAAAATAAAACTTAGATCTAGTTTTCCCTTCAGGTTTTTTCCATGGGTGTTTACCCAGAATCTTTGTGCAATGTGTTTTGGTTTCTGTTTAATGTTTTTGCTGAATTTATTGTTAATAACGTAGTTGTACTATGATTCAGTAAATGTGTTTTTATCAGAATTAATGGTCGGATACTAGGTTAAGATAAATTAATATGGTATCAGAGTTGTAGTTTTGAAGGAAGCCAGATTTGCCGAGATCGATATATTGCAGCAAGAAATTTTTATTATTTGTTTGCAGGAAATTTTAATTGTGATCTCAACTGCAAAGAGGGGTAAAAGGAAACTCAAAAAATAATAATAATAATAATAATAATAAAGGAGAAGATCCATACGGTCCTCGTATGGGATGAAGTCATCATACAGCAACATACGGTCACACAGATTGGTAGCATTACAAAACAAATCAATTTGTTGGTTCTTGAGAACTGCCAGAGGGTCTATGTGAAAGAGAACAGTCAAAGGAATATTGGTCTAAGAAGAGTTGTCGACAAATTGATACACATCAGTCGAGAGAAATATCATGGCATTGAGTTTGAGCCATGGTCGTGGGCTATGGAACGGGCTAAGGCAGTTGCAAGGAGCAGTTGAGGCTATGAGAGGTGGTCGAGAAGTGAATTGGGTAGCTAAAGAGAATAGATAACAACCAGAGTACAGGAGATCCATGGGCTGAGTGACATCTGCAGCAAATAAATTGACAGTTGGGAGAAGTCAGCGGACATGGACAATCGCTAGTAGAATAGGGTCGAGCACTGGGATAGTGGCAGACAATTGTGCATAGGTAAGGAGGATGACGTTGGAAGAAGGTTGGCATGGAAGTGATGGTGGAGGAGACTATAGCTGCCAGAATTTGCAAATAACTGGCCAGCAGGAAGGATAGTTGTGATATTATCAAGCGTATGGACGATCATGTGAGTGGACAGGGCCATCCAAGTCAGCACCAACCCAGCAACGGTTGTAGGTTGTCGAAAATCCTTTGGGAAGCTCCTAGGCAGCGGAAAGAATTGTTGGGCAGCAGGTAGGCACCCCAGGCAGTCAAGCAGGCACCTCGGGAAATAGGTAGAACTTTCAGTCAATGGGCAGGTACGCCAAGAAGCATCTAGGTACCCCAGGAAGCGAGCAGAAATAGCCTAGCAGCACCCACAAAGGACTATAGAAACAAAAAAAGGATGTAGGCAGCCCTAGGAAGCTTCGAACAGGGGTGCGAGCAGAGGGCAGCAGGTCCCGAGCAGGTATCTGGGAAGCCAAAAAAAAGTCTTCAAAGAAGGCTTCGAGCGAGATGGAAAAGATAGCTTTCATGTCAGAGGGAGGAGTCAATCAAGTGGATTGGAGAGAAGACATGGTAGTGAACATGATAGCAAAGACAGAACCACCTCCAAAAAATCACTAAGAGGGAGTGTTGATGAATTTAGCATCGGACAGGTACTTCCACATAGTTTTGGTGTCTATCATGTGGAATTAGTCCTTGTAACCTCTTGAAAACTTAGGAAATTCACTTTATGAGTTAATAATTAAAGTGAATGCACTTTTAGATTAATGTGAGATTAATTAAGTTAAATGTCTAAGTTTTGGCATTAGTAACTTAAGTGAGTTGGTCCTAACCATTAGATCTAAAGTGAGGGTGAGATTTAATCTAGACCCTTGATCACTTTAGGAGATCTAAGGTTTTGGTTTTAGGGACTAACTCAACATTATAAAAGGTAGACTAGGTGAAAGGATGAGACACAGAGAGAGAACATAGGAGTAAAGAGGGATTATATGTTCATGTTCTTGTGTCACACACTGAGTGGACAATGAGGAGATCTCATTGAGTGGGAGAAAATCAATTCATCCAAGTGTGAGTGGGAAAGGTTGAGGAAAGGTGCGAAGGAGCAGCAAAGGAGATAGAAACGAGGTGGGCTAGGATATTGCTACATTGTATTCCTCTTATGGGCCATTATACCAAGATGGGAGCCTGGTATTTTTATGATTAAAATAAAACTTAAATCTGGTTTTCCCTTCAGGGTTTTTCTAGGGGTGTTTACCCAAAATCTTTGTGCAATGTGTATGGTTTCCTATTTAATGTTTTCATTGTAATTTTTTTAGGTAACCTAGCTGGGCATTTAGTTAATGAAGTGATTTCATCGGAACTAAGTGTCGGGTGGTAGGTTCAGAGAAATCAATAGACCCTGGAATTACAATAGATGTAATATGTAATATCCCCACGTTGATAACCTCAGAAGACGATAAAAAACTAATGGAACAAATAGAAGAAAATGAAGTAGGGAAAGAAATATGGAGTTTAAAGTTGGATAAATCGCTAGGAGCAGATTGTTAAATTTGGCAGCATCAACAGTCATTCTCCAATGAGAGGCCATATGGGCCACCCTGAGGCTAGCCAGGGAGATTTGGAGAATCAACTAGTCTTGTGAGGTATTGACAAAAGCCAGGGGGAACGGACAACCTCTGTGAGTCAAACCAAAAGTCAGGACGAACGAGATGCTATGTGAGTCTAATGCAAAAGTCAGGGGGAATGTACAACCTTTGTGAGCATAGACAGTCTAGTGCAAAAGTCAGGGGGAACGTACAACCTCTGTGAGC
>ML783972.1:56208-66264 GCA_009831015.1 Picea engelmannii
AGTGTGAGGACCATGGCATCCTCTATTTTAGTCAAGGCTGAAGATAGGCTCAAAGGAGCTACCAACTTTAATGTGTGGAAGCTCCATATAATAAATATCTTGCAAGAGCATGATCTTGAGCAGTATGTGACCACAGTGGTGGAGGAAACAACGAATAATGCAGGAAGAACGGCTTTCAGGAAGATTCAAGCAAAGGCCAAGCGAATCATATTTGACTCAGTCAAAGACAATATAATTCCTGCAATGACTTCGTTAATGACTACCAAGGACTGTATGGATACCTTGGTGAATCTGTATGAGAAACAGGCTCCAATTCAGAAGAGACACTTAATCACAAGCTTAAGTATTTGAAGATGGAGAGAGGTGAATCAGTGGCATCTTTCTATTCCAGGATAGCTCATATCAGAGATCAACTTTTGGTCACAGGGGTGACCATGGACGATGATGATTTAGTGCAATCCATTTTTGACGATCTTCCTTCTTCATGGGAGATATTCTTATCCAGTGTAAGTGGGAGAGAGATTCAACCCACGTTTGAGAGGTTATGGAATGATTGCCTCCAGGTTGAGATTTGTACAGCTACCAAGAGCGAGCCAACGAAAGAAGAGCACTCAGCTATAGCATCAAGATTCAAGGGAAAGAAGAAAGGCACTTTCTAGAAAGGCTCTCAGTGGAAGCCAAACACCAAAGGTACATTCAAAGGAAAGAATATTGATACATCTAAGATTAAATGCTTTAGTTGTAATAAGTTGGGTCATTTTGCTAAATATTGTTGGTTTAGAAAGAAATATCCTAGGAAATGGAAACATCATGCCTCAATTGTTGAGGATGATGAATCCAAAAGAAATTAGAAAATTCCTTCTAATGAGAAAGAAAATAGGAAAGAATATTATTTGGTTTCTGCCTTATCCAGTTCAGTTTCCACGGGGCCGAAAACTTGGTTAGTAGACAATGGTGCATCAAAGCACATGACAAGGTACAAGGAGATCCTCTCAGATTTCGAGACAAAATCTTTTGCAAAGCAGGTCGAGCTTAGGGATGAAAAACGTTACAAGATAGAGGGAGTAGGCTCTATCTCCTTCAGATTGGAATCTAGGGCTAGACTTCATGTTGATGAAGTATTATATGTTCTAGGGCTCAAGAAGAATCTACTATCAGTTGCAACCCTTGAGGACAAGGGATATTGGGTGATCTTCAAGGAAAGGAAGGCACTACTATGGGCTAAAGGTAGCCACTTACATACAGCAGAACCCATTGGAACTTGCAGTGGACGACTGTACATCGTGTCAGGACAGTCAGTTCAAGCATTGGCTCATAATGCGACTAGCTCCAATGAGTTGTGGCACAGAATACTTGGACATCTTCATTACAAATCTCTTCCATATCTACAGAACATGGTATGTGGCATGCCCTCTATTTCTCTTAGTAAAAATGAAATTTGTAAGGGATGCATGCTAGGTAAAAATATAAAGAAAGCATTTCCTAGTAGTGACAACAGAGCTTAAGGCATCTTAGATCTGGTTCATTCTGATGTATGTGGTCCCATGTCATCTCCCTCACTCAATGGTTGTTTGTATTATTTCATTTTTATTGATGATTACTCAATAAAATGTTGGATATATTTTCTTAAAGCTAAAAGTGACACATTTGATAAATTCAAAGAATATAAATCCTTTATTGAAAAGCAGACAGGGAAACACATCAGAATCCTTAGAGCGGACAATGGAGGAGAATTTGAATCTCTTTAGTTTGAGGATTTTTTCAAGTCAGTAGGAATCAAGAGACAGTTGATCACGCCATATAACCCTCAGCAAAATGGTGTTATTGAGAGGAAAAACATGACTATTTGTGAGGCAGCAAAAACAATGATGTTTGACCAGGATCTGCCAAATTCTTTATGGGAAGAAGCTACCTCCATTGTCATGTATATTCAGAACAAGTGTCCACATGCTATTTTGAAGGAAAAGACTCCTAAAGAAGTCTTCTCAAGGATCAAACCTGAAGTAGGGAATCTAAGAATATTTGGATGTCCTGTGTATAATAATGTCCCTAAGGAAAAGAGGACAAAGATGGAACCCTCAGGAAATAAAGGGGTTTTTGTGGGGTACAGTGAGAACTCCAAATCTTACAGGATTTATGTACCAGGTCAGAGGCAAATATAGGTAAGCAGAGATGTGACTTTCCATGAGGAAGTCACATTTAAGAAATCCAGAGAGCTTCAGCAGGATTCAGAAGCAGTTCAACCAACTTCACCCTCTTCTGAAAATGAAGAGTCAGATTATCAGAGGGAGGAACATCTTGAAGGGCCAAGTAATGAGCCCCTAGAACCCATTGAAGTGTTAGAAAGAACCATTGAAGAACCTCCATCCAAAAGGAAGCCAAGGTGGATTAAAGAAATAATGCAGGAAGCAGAAAGGATAGTTGCTCCCAAAGGAACTTTCAGGGAAAGGAAGAGGCCTCATAGGTTTGGAGGCTATGTTGCACTGATGAGAAGCATTAGTGATGTCAAACCTTCTTCATTTGAAGAAGTGGATAAATTACAAGTATGGAAGGATGCCATGCTTGAGGAATATAGGTCTATTATAAAGAACAATGTTTGGGACATTGTGCCAAGGCCAAAAGACAAATCAGTGGTTTCTTCCAAATGGATCTATAAGATCAAACGTGCAGTTGATGGAAGTGTGGAAAAGTTCAAAGCAATATTTGTAGCCATAGGCTTCACTCGGAAATAAGGAATCAACTAGAAGAGACTTTTGTTCATGTAGCTAGGTATACCTCCATTCGAGCTACTATTTCTTTAGCTTCCGTACTTGGTTGGAAACTACATCAGATGGATGTAAAAACAACATTATTGAATGGAAAGATTGAACAGGAGGTCTTTGTGGAACAACCAGATGGTTTTATACTGCATAACAAAGGCATTCATGTATGCAAGCTAAGTAAGGCCTTGTATGGTCTTAAGCAGGATCCCAGAGTTTGGTATGACAGGATTGATGGTTTTCTTAAAAGCCTGGGCTTTCAGAAAAGTGATGTTGATGCAAATATATACTTCAAAGTAAGAGGTAACCAACCTGTTATACTAATATTGTATGTTGATGATCTCTTTCTAATAGGAAATGAAGGGATAATAGCCTGGTGTAAGAGGGAGCTAACCTTAGAATTCGAGATGAAAGACTTAGGCTTGATGCATTACCTCCTAGGATTGGAAGTGTGGCAAAGATAGGGTGAGATATTTCTGGCACAAGGAAAATAAACAGTCGATGTACTAAAGAGGTTTGGTATGATGGATTGCAAATCCATGTCTACTACAATTGTTACCAACCTGAAGAAGCTACATGATTCTGATACAGGTTCATATTTGGTGGATCCCACCATGTATAGGAAGTTGATTGGATCATTGATGTAAACGATCCACACTAGGCTAGATATATGCTATGCAGTGATTGCAATGAGTCAGTGCATGATTGAACCGAAATAGAGACACTAGGTGGCAGCAAAGCACATCTTGAGATATCTCAGAGGGACCATTACTTATGGTCTGAGATATACATCCAGTGGTGGTTTATTTCTGGATGGGTATGCAGATGTTGATTGGGCAGGAAGCCCAGTGGATCGGAAGAGTACTTCTGGATGCTACTTCAGTTTAGGATCCGCTATGATCTCTTGTTCAAGACGAAAGAAGGGATCCATTGCACAGAGTACAATAGAGGTTGAGTACATTGCCGTAAGTGATGATAGCTAGGAAGCAGTATGGCTCAGAAAATTGGTTTCTGGGTTGTTTGGTGACAAGCTCGAGACGACGGTGGTTCAATGTGATAATCAAATTTGAATAAAATTGACAGAGAACCCGGTATTTCACGACAGGTCAAAACATACTGACATGAGGTACCACTACATCCGAGACTTGGTCCAGAGAAAAAATGTAAAGTTACAGTACATAGCCAAGAGCAAGCAGGTAGCTGATATCCTAACCAAGCCTCTAACCTCGAGATAGTTTGTGCAGCTGAGAGGCAAGATTGGTGTGGTTGAAAATGACTCCCTCACTGAGAGGGAGTGTTAAATTTGGCAGCATTGATAGTCATTCTCCAATGAGAGGCCATATGGGCCACCCTGAGGCTAGCCAGGTAGATTTGGAGAATCAACTAGTCTTGTGAGGTATTGACAAAAGCCAAGGGGAACAAACAACCTCTGTGAGTCAAACCAAAAGTCAGGATGAACGAGATGCTATGTCAGTCTAATGCAAAAGTCAGGGGGAATGTACAACCTCTGTGAGCATAGACAGTCTAGTGCAAAAGTTAGGGGAAATGTACAACCTCTGTGAGCATAGACAAACTAGTGCAAAAGTTAGGGGGACATACAACCTCTGTGAGCCTAGTCAAACCTTGTGAGCCATGAGCAAAAGTCAAGGTATCTAGCAAAAAATAGGTTGAATGTAAAATTCCTATGAGCTAGAAACAAACGATATTCCCAATATTGAAAATGATTTAATTGTATTGATCTAGTGCATTGGCACGTGTAAAGATTATCCACCATGAAGAGAATTTCGAATTGCCTTGTCAAGAGTTGTAACTAAAGTCTTGAGTCTAGTTCTATGTTAGAACTAAAGTGTAATGTTAAGTTGAAACTAAAGTCTTGAGTCTAGTTCTATTTTAGTAATGTTAGTTGCAACTAAAGTCTCGAGTCCAATTCTATTTTAGTAATGTTGAGTTGCAACTAAAGTCTTGAGTCTAGTTCTATTTTAGTAATGTTGAGTTGCAACTAAAGTCTTAAGTCTAGTTCTAAGTTCGAACTAAAGCATGTCAGTCTCAAGTCTAGTTCTAAGTTCGAACTAAAGTGTAATGTTGAGTTGTAACCAATCTCAAGTCTAGTTCTAAGTTCAAACTAAAGTGTAAAGTTGAGTTGTAACCAATCTCAAGTCTAGTTCTAAGTTCGAACTAAAGCATGAAGCTGAGTTATGTTTAATGCATGCAATCAGGTTACTATTTTGAGCTTCCCCTCTTCCCCTCTTCAGCTTATATAAGAAGAGGTCAAACCCTCTCCTCAACACAGTTTCGCAATACAATTTTGCAACACAGTGTTGCAACACAATTTTGAATCAGAGTTTTCATATGCAGGTTGAGAGTGAAGTAATAGAGGAGCACATCAGTGATAAAGAGGCAGCATATCAAAAGTGTATTTCAGCAAGGTCTTGTAAGTCTTTGTCAGGTCAGAGTCATCTTAGAAAGATCTTTGAGAGAAGTACATTCATGGTGGATATTTGTAAGAGATCTTACATTATTAATGCAATAAAGGAATATTGTTTGTTGGGGTTTTTCACCTTGTACAGGGTTTCCCTAGGGTATATGTGTTGTTGATATGCATGTTTACTTATCTACATAATTATTGCTATTCGATTATGATTTGAAATTGTTGAAGTGTATTAAGTTGGAATCAAAGTATTGAAGAAAATAAAAGAATTAATCCGCATAAGAAATCAAGCTCATAATTTAACACAGATGGCTTCACAATTCATTTCTATCGAGTTTGTTCAGAGTTGATCAAACAAGATTTGAATCGAATGATAAGATATGTCCAAAAATCATTTAGATTTGGGGGAAACACATTCTTCCTTCCTAGAGTTGATCCCCAAAGGAAGTAAACCCATATACTTTCACCGGATTTAAACCCATCTCACTTTGCAATGCATCTTATAGAATAATGACAAAAGATCATGGCTAACATAGTAAAAGAGGTGCTCCCAAAGGTACTTTCTGAGAATCAAGGGGGGTTTATGCAAAAAGACAGATAATTCACAACATTATATTAGTTGAAGAGGTGATCCACACTAATGGAACAAAAAAAAGAAATATATGGTAATCAAAATTGATATGGAAAACGATTTTGACAAGATCGTGAGGCACTCTTTTCTTTTTTATGTTATGCATAAAATTGGTTTCAACCCTTCAGTTATTAGATGGATTGTTGCATGTATTTGTACACCTTTGATTGCCCCTCTAGTGAATGGTAGACCAATTCCCTTCTTCCAAATCAGCAGAGGATTCAGGCAAGGTTTCCCTCTCTCTCCTTTGTTATGTATCCTGATTGTTGAAGAACCGAGTAGAAAGCTATAACATGAAACAGATATTGGCATTCTATCTGGAAAAAATATTGTAAGGGGTGTCAAGAATATAAAACATTCATAGTTCGTCGATAAAACCATCCTGATTGGGAGAGATTCCATAACAATCGCCATCAGATTCAAAGAGGTTTTGGATGCATTCATATGTTCTTTAGGAGGAAAAATTAATAAGCAGAAGAGCCAAATTTCGGGTTGGAATGCAAGTACTTAACTACTTCAACACATCTCCATAATCATGCAATTTCCTTATTAGGAGTTATGGACCTCTTTTAAGTATCTTGGCATGATCATAATGTTAAGCAATCCATTGGCTCAGTCTAGGCAAAGCATTATAGATAAAATCGTAGGAAAATTACTCCAATGGGGTTCTCAGTGGTTAAATCTTGGAGGGCGTATTATTCTCCTTAAATATGGCATTTCTACCCTTCCAATATTTTAGTGCTCATCCCTGCTAGCACCGATAGGAGTTATGCATAGAATAAGTCAAGAATTTAAAAAATTCTTATGGTAGGGGGGGTAATTAGACACCAAAAAAATTCATTTGGTTTGGTTAGTTGGAATGTGGTATAAAAACCTAAGGATAGAGGAAGATTGGGTATAAGAGACCTCGCTCTACTTAATTTGGCGTTGGGAGGAAAACTAGTATGGCGCTTGATAACTGAAAAAGATGATTGGTGGAATATGATGATATGGAAGTAATACCTGGGGGGGAAGGAAACAGTTCATAGAGGGTGAAAAAGGACAGCAAAGGGGATCACATATATGGAAATTAATCAGCTCTGCAATTCCTTTGATTCGTGCTAAATTAACTAGAATTTTGTGCAATGGTAAAGACATAAGAATATGGAAAGACAACATAATGGGAAATCAGTTGGTAGGGATTTTCCATAACTTCTACCTCTCAAGATCTTGATGAATGAAAGAAATGAAAATAATCTTTATGACATTTCTAACTGGTCATAGAACTCAGGAGAGTGGCTACGTTGAAAATATGAAGAACCTTTGCCCCCTCTACACCCCATGTTTTCTTCTTTAATTTCTCTTTTGAAAGGAAGTGTGCCTAAAAAAAAATGATGGATCAACGCGGATAGGGTCCTTCCAATTTCATTGTCAAACACAGATATATGCATCAACTCCAATCACTCCCCTCAACTCAAAATTCACAAATCGGGAACAAGGTTTGGTTTCTAAATGGTCTACCTAAAATTAATGTCTTATGTTGGTTATTTGTACATGGAAAAATTCTAACAGATGACAATCTTAAAAAATGAGGGATCCAAGGCCCAAACTGGTGTGTGATGTGCAAGAAAGCAGACGAAACAAGTAGGCACTTATTTCGGGAATTCCCCTTTGCAATACATGTATGGGATAGTGCATTTTTTGGTGTAGCCCACGGACTTCATTAGTCTATGTGTTGGAATGAAATATTCACATGATATATTAGACTATACATAGGGTCGCTCAAACGGAAAGATCTCCTCCAATGAATCTGGAAAACCTTTCCAAAATTCATCCTATGAAAAATATGGTTAGCCATAAATAGTGTAATATTCAAACAAATCTCAAAAACACTGACATTTGTGGAAAAAAAATCCAAAAGTCTTATGAGGGAAACCCTTTATTCAATTAGATTATCCTTACAAAATAAGAAACCATTGGATAGAGAAGAACATGATTGGTTAAGACAATTTGGATAAATCCCAAGGGCCATAACAGCTAAGCCGCACTTAGCTCCCTCTAACTGGGAAATCAGATTTGAGAAACAAGAGTTTGAAGAATGGAAAGTAAAGAGGGGCTCATACTTACTCTTCTTTGACGGAGCTTCAAAAGGTACCCCAAGGATGGCAGGAGTGGGCGGGGTCATTTATGACTGAAAAGGAAAACAGGAATATGCACGTGCTTGGGGGTTGGGAATTGAAATGAACAATCAAGTCGAAGCGTATGCCCTTTTGCAGGGACTTTTCATTGATGTATTTAGCATCAGATAGGTACTTCCACATAGGCTTAGTGTCTAGCATGTGAAAACTGTCCTTATTACCTCTCGGAACCTTAGGAAATTCACTTTATGAGTTGATAATTAAAGTGAATGAACTTTTTAATTAATGTGATTTAAATTAAGTTAAATTCATAAGTTTTTGGCATTAGTAACTTAAGTGATTTGATTAAGTCCTAGTCGTTAGATATAAAGTGAAGGTGAAATATAATGTCGGCACTTGATCACTTCATAGATCTAGGGTTTTGGATTTAGGGTTAGTTCAACATAATAAAATGTAGCCTAAGTGAGAGGATGAGACACAGAGAGTGGGGAGATCTCATTGATTTGGTGAAGAGTACATTTCATCCAAGTGTGGAGGGGCAGGGGCAGGGGTAGGGGCCAAGGAAAGGAGCAAAGGGGAAGCAATGGAAATAGCAGTCAACCAACAAGATCAAAGGATTGATATTAATGTTTGTAGGGCTTGGATATTTGTTCCATTGTCATTTCCTTAGATAGGACATTAACCAGGATGGGAGCCCAAGATTTTATCTAATAAAATCAACTTACAATTGGTTTATTGGTTTTCCCTTCGGGGTTTTTCCAGGGATGTTTACCAAAAAATCTTTGTACAATGTGTATGCTTTCAGTTTTATGCTTCCGTTGATTAATTTTGTTAAGTAACTCATATGTGCATTTATTTAATAAAGTGATTTCATTTGGAACTAATCATCGAGTGATAGGTTAAAGAAACATTAACATGTGTTAGAGCCTAGACTCTGAAGACGAAACCAAGTTGGATGGAGATCGTGATATTTAGCAACGCGAAATGTTTTGTCTGTGGGAAAATTCTATTTTGCAATCTTAGTTGCGGGGTTAATTAAAAATAATAAAGTCTTACGAGCATCGTACAGTGGTCGTACAGGTCATACAATCCATACAACGTACAGTTTGGTTGTGTGTGGGTCAGTGATCAAATTTGAAGGGCAGGTTCTAATTTCTGTGAGAAGGGTATATAATCATGCAACCCTTCTAGAATGAAAATTTCGTAGAAAAATTGCATTTCAATTGACAATAATAAATTAAGTTCACACTTCATAAAAAAAACGTGTTAAATAAAATATTACATTTTTAATCAAATTTATTTCTAATAAAATAATTAGTACAAGCTAACTGGCTAACTAGCTGGAAAATATTACAATTATAACAACATCAAATAGATATTTAGTCAAATTTGAAAATGTAAATTCATAGAGAAACAAAATTTGTAAATTGTATTAATTCTTTTAAAACTGAAATAATACATTTTGTCCCCAAAACAAAGTTATACTTGAGTGTTTTTATCCGTCATATTTCATCTATTCCCAACTCATGTCCATCCTTAAACCAACATAACCCCAAAAAGGTTATTATGTAATACATTAGTCAAAAAAAAAATTGGAAATTAACTGCCACCCCAAAAAGGCTACTATGTAATACATATGTCTAAAACAAATTTGGAAATTAACGATAAACCCCAAAAAGTTGTTCCTTTTGGAAATTAACTTGTCACCTGCTCCTTGCAACTTAGCCTTGCACAATATCCTGCAATGATTAAATTCAATATGTTTGAGAAAAAATCATTACAAAAGAAATCGTTGGTGCAATATTCAAAGTAATACCTCTTGTTTATTGATACTAGTATAACCATTGATATGATGTTAACTATGATCATAAGGGTAATCAATCACAAAATAGACTAGATTACTAGATCATGTTAATTCACGGTTTAGATCTGCACTCAAAAAATTATACAGCCACAAACTAAATTCTAGAAACATCTATCAACACTTTAAATCTTCATCTACTAAAACAATATTCAGTAAATTCAAGAGTACAAAGATTGCATTCTATGAGCTAATTCAAACAACAAATAACTAGGAATTATTCTACATAAATCTATAGTCTGGAAATTCAGGACAGCAAG
>ML783972.1:78973-101318 GCA_009831015.1 Picea engelmannii
TGATACATTTATGTTATATTATTGAATATCTGCAATATCCCTGTGCATTTCTTTATTATATCTCCGCTCTCATTTCGTACTGAAAATAATCCGGATCAGTAAGATAAGAAGAGACACTCTCCTCCTTACCCATATTGGTATCATGCAGCTTAGCCTTCAAGGCCATCTTTTGATTCTCATTCTTCGCCTGAAACAAGTTCTTAAGTGCATCCCACACCTCCTTGGAAGTCTTTTTCTCAGCCAAGTGTTGGATAAGGTGATCTTTCACCCCATCCAGAATAATCCTCTAAGCCTTGGCTTCCTTGACCTCATGCACGTCCAAAGCAATAGGATCTGTTGCAGGAGCTACCACAACAGAGTTGGCATAGTTATAAATCTTGTTCTCCTTGAAAACAGCTGACAAACGAACCTTCCACTGCAAATAGTTGGAAATTATATCCAATCGATCCTCATATCTAATGCTTGCATCCATATTCCCTGTCACAACTCAATGAAAACAATCACACCCTTTCCCTCTTCAACTTTTCCCAAAGATCACACTGCCCACTGTCACTGAGAGACAAAGCTCTGATACCATGTAGATTTTTAATGAGAAAAATCAGCAAGCTAATATTATGTCAAACACTTAGAAACCTAAAGATAATTGTCTTGCATGAACTTCATAAATGTCTCAAACCCACATTCAGAAATTACCATAAGTAGAAATACACATTGTTAAGCAAATATGCAGCGAAAATAAACACAATGGACAGCGACCCATAAAACTCAGAAATTTAGGCAAAATCTAGGGAAAACCACAATGTGGGGAAACCCAACGAGAGAGAGAGAGAGAGAGAGAGAGAGAGAGAGAGAGAGAGAGAGAGATTATTTATTGCTTCAATAAAGTGTATTACAACAGCATATCCACAACTTTCAGCCAAGAATAAATACCTCAAAGCCACAAAATTGTCCCAAAATTTTATGCCCTGAAAAACATGCCCAAATCTGTACAGTTGTACAGCCTCCTCTTTTTTTGTGCCTTGAAAAATGTGCCCAGTTGTGTGTTGTACGGTCTGTATAGTACGACCCAGTAGCAGCAAGAAAAACACAAAAATCTGTCTCGATTTATGTGCAAAAATATTCCTCGAAAACTGTGCCCTCCTTCCTGTTGTATGGACTATGCAGATCCGTACAGTACTGCCCAGCACAGAAAATAGAATAGCACTCACACAGAAAAATGCCTTGGGATTTGTTCCCTCATTCTCCTTGGGAAATGTGTCCTCCAAGATGCTCACTTTCCTCTCTCAAGCATACTCAGAAAATCTCTCTCAATCACCTCCTCTCGTCTTCTCGATGTATCTTGGACACTACCCAATACAGTCTTTTATAATTCTAAAAATGACATTTTCCCTCCAAAGTGTCTTTTCACCTTCCCCAACCCTAAATCCAAAGGCCAAGCTTAGATCTTGTCTCTTGCAAGATCAAAGGTCATGATCCATTCCCTCCAAAATGAATCACTTAAAAATATTAAAGTGATTTCACTTTATTACATAAGTGTTTTATGAAATAAAGTCACTTTAAAAATAGAAGGTACAATTTATTAAAAAGTCACTTTAATAAAAGAACCATTTTCTAACAACTTTATAAAAACTCATTACAAAGTTAAGTGCCTGGTAGTGTAAACATAAGGTAACATCCGCATACAAGACAAAATAGACATAGTACCTCCCGAGCTAAAAAGATAACACTTATTACCTCTTGGAACCTTAGGAAATTCACTTTATGAGTTAATAATTAAAGTGAATGACATTTTTAATTAATGTGAATTTAATTAAGTTAAATGTCTAAGTTTTGGCATTAGTAACTTAAGTGAGTTGATTAAGTCCTAGCCATTAGATCTAAAATCAATGTGCGATCTAATCTCAACCCTTAATCCCTTCATAGATATGGGGTTTTGGATTTAGGGTTAACTCAACATAATAAAAGGCAGTCTAAGTGAGAGGATGAGACACACAGAGTGCAAAGATCTCACTGACTGGGTGAAGTGGACATTTCATTCAAGTGTGGAGGGGTAGGGATCGAGGAAAGGAGAAAAGGGGTAGCAAGGGAGATTGCAACCAACCAACAAGATCGAAGGATTGATCTTGAGGTTTGTAGGGCTTGGTTATTTGTTGCATTGTATTTTCCTCATATGGGCCATTCTCCCAAGATGGGAGCCCAAGATTTTATCTAATAAAATCAACTTAGAATCGATTTTTCCTTCGAGGTTTTTCCAAAGGTGTTCACCCATAAATATTTATGCAATATGTATGGTTTCAGTTGTATGCTTTCGTTGATTAATTTCGTTAAGTAACTCAGTTGTGCATTTATATAATAAAGTGATTTTATTTGGAACTGATTGTCGGGAGCTAGGTTAAGAAAAAAATTAACACTTTCCATTGTCATTAGCTTTGGAATAAGAGAATTGGTAGTCTTAAGTGATTCAAGGATGGTAATCAAATCATCAAATCGTCAAGAAACTCTGAAATATCTCTAATTAGCTTCAATCCTCTACAGAATTGAAAAACTCACTTAGAAGTTGGATAAAATCTCCTTCTACCATATCTTGATAGAGCATAATGGAAAGGTTGATAGTATGACTAATGAAGCCATGTGATTGTCACAAGGAATGTTAACAAAAAATGGTGTTGTATCTACTACCCATATCACCTAAGACTAACCGCCAAATTTCATTTGTTATATATGGAATTATCAAACTTTGAGGTAAGCATTAAAGGCAAGCAGGTGTCAATCACAAGGGATGGAGCCTCGAGTACAAAGCTCTCACACAACAACACGAAATTGGTATGCGAGAGGTATAATGATATGCCCTATGTTATCACTTCAATTATATGTGATGGGATTATTCCAAATGAGGTCATGAGAGGTGTTGACATCCTATTTCAACTAGGGGGTCAATGTCATGTACCATGAAGATATGTACCTAGTGGTATAACCAGTTTGAAGACTTTTCGCTCAGTAGGAAAAATTCTGTCCCCGACGTGTCTTTCTATGTGCTCAGAATGTTTGCTCCCCTACATGGGATAATAATCTAATATGCTAGCATGATTCAATTTGTGTCTAGTTACCTAGGAATTTATCATTAGGAAATTCCTTTCATCGAGTGTTTTTTTTCCTCGGGTAATTAATCTTGCTTAACTACAATTTTAATTATCCTTGAGTTCTTCACTCACATAAATCCTCCAAAGTGGTGAAAGGTGTTCTAATGATCGAACCAACTCAATGAATAAGGTTTGGAAGTGTTGTAAATGACCATGCTAGACATCTCCTAGAATATTGTGCAATTTCATTAGGTTTTGATAGGATTTTTTAAATAATTAAAATTTTTGCAAACTGGGATTTTTTAATTATTTTTTATGTAAAATGTAAACATTTGGTCCTTAGGGATTTTGTGTAGGGGTATGAGTACTCAAATCAAATTTAAAATTACCCCCTACACCCATGGACCAAGTTTTAGCTCATTTGGACAATTTTTGCTAGGTCAGTGTCCATGCAAAGTCCAAGTCATTCAAAAATCAGCAAATAATTGGCTAAATTAAAATAGCCAAATTTTGTAAAAATGACTAAAGTCATGAGAGAGTGTGGGAAAAGGATTCATAATGTATTTCATAAGTTGGTAAATTTATTTTCCACTTAGAATAACCCTCATGGATAAGACGACAACCTCAAGTGGTGACTCCATAAGGAAAAGTGTGCATCCCTTGCTCATGAACACATTGGAAAATAAGAATTAAAACAAGAGGGTGGCCAAAGCCCAAAGTATACCCCTCCTTGACCCTAACTTCATATTTGATGATTGGAATAAGTTTTTTCCCCCTTCCCCACTCACCCCTCAAACCCTATCCACTACCAAAACCCCAAAAGGGTGCCCCCCTTGATTTGACCTCCTTCCCTTTAATGTGTGACACTTGGAGCTCACCAAAGAGGGGTTTTTCCTCTCTCTCAACTATAAAAGAATGCCTACCTGTAACACCCTGTTTCCCCCAATTTGTAATTAATCATAAAGTAGGAATTACCATGCTAATTCATGAGGAAAATGTAAATGTATTATTGTTTGAGTTACCAATAACTGACTGTGGGGGTGAAGCCTTGAAAGTACTAGCCATGATATCACTAGAGGAAGAATGTGAAAACTATAAGAAAGGGTTCATGTATCAAATAACCCCAAATCTCCCTTGATAAGGATGACAATCCTCCTTTGAATCCCAAGGAAAAAAAATCAGTCAATGAAGAAAGGACTGGTGGTTGAATCACCAACCACCCCCATGAATGGAAGCATGGGTTGTCAGTCCGAAGTACCATAGGGACTTGCAGACATGAGCTTCCTTTTGACAGAAGGAACCGGATAGGTCGAAAAAACCTTCCCAAGTAAGACGAACACACACACGGGAAAGGGAGGAACCAGACGAGGGTGGAATATCACAAGGGAGAGGCGCGAATCTCTCCAACGAATCACGAACAGAACGTCGCAAGCTTGATGTCGAAGAGCATCCGAGAAACCTCGTCGAGGCCACAATCGAGTGAGAAAGCTCTGAGTTGCAGAAAATAGGACTTGAACAGAAGCTGAAACAGAGAGAGAACCCTCGAGAACTGTGAGAATTCCCTGGTGATATCATGGCTTGGAACAGGGGTGGCCAGAGTGCTAAGAATGAATGCCTCTGAGCCTATGGTCGGGTGGAAGGATGAAAACCCACAGTCAATTGGTTGGCGGCAACCCGTAATAGATAAGTGATTTCCTACCCTGTGTAACTTAGTTGTGACTATGTATGAATTGGTTATACTGTGCATGCTTTCAGGAATGTGAATGAATTCTCAATGGATATACCGTATCCCTTCTATTTATGCTTGGTTGTATAATTAGGCTAGTAAGAAATCATATGGTTAGGATATGTTTTATACGTGTAAATACTTGTGTCTTGAGGTGGCATAAGCCCGAGTCATGAACTGTGTGTCCGTCGACCGTGAACATAGTTTCATGTACCCATGTAAACCTTCCTAATTGTTTTGAGTCCCTTGGAGGATGAAGCCTGTTCAGCCTAGAAGAAGAGAGCAAGGCTCTTAAGTCCTTCATAACTAACGAAGCTCAGGAGGGATAACACTTGCAGAGTGTTCCTTAAACCAAGGTGGATTGCAGAGGAAGGGACAAAGGTTCAAAACCTTTGGAGACCGCAATTATTCAAGAACTGGAAGTAGCGAAGGCTCCAGAGGAAAAACAGTCGATATTGGAGGGACGTAGAGACAAGGACGGACAACCGTCAGATCTACAGAAGTAGCGACAATCTTAACGCTTCGTGCCCAAAGGAGGATTTCGACGTTCGGGGAAAGAGAGGTAGAGATCCCTTCGAACACGTGATACATGAAATCCTAACGGGAAGTTAGACCGTCAGATATTAAGTTGGACACGTGTCAAACGATGAAAGAACCAAAGGAGGGACGCGTGGCAGTCGGGCATCATTTCGCTGACTCGCGATTGGGAGTGGTCAAAGGACAAGACTACACTAACTCATGATACGCGAAATAACGACGTGATCGTGATCGTTGACCCAGTAGTGGTCTAGACCATTGATCATATAGAGGGATATTTTGGCGTTTCGGGAGTCGTGGGTTCGAAGGAAAGAACCTTACAATGTACGAGTCATGAAATCCCAAACCCTTCGAAGAGGAAATCAAGTCGTCCGTTGTAGAGAACGCGTGGTGAAATCTCAGCGTTTCCCTTACTTGCGACTCAAAGGAGTCAACGAGCAAGGTTTTAAGGACTCGCGATATGCGAGATCACAAAAGGATCCATACCGTTGGATCCAAGCCATCGGAGAATCGTTGGATCAGAACCTCTGTGTGGTATCGCGTATCGGGGGTTCAAAGGTTGAAAGAATTTCTTTTCGACTGTAGAAGTCGCTAAGTGTCAAGCATCGAAGGCTCGTGTGAACACGTGGCACATCCATTAGGTGGGGACCACGTGGTTGACAGGTAGTGGACACATGTCACCTGGGAAAGATTCAACCCATTGTTGACCTTTCGTGTCTCGGGGATTCGCAAAGGAGGAGCACGAGGGCTCAACACTCCAACTTGTGAAGTCGCGAGTTACGAGTAGTGCTAGTGTTTTTCCTAGCCTACGGTTATATGTAGCAAGTGCTAGTGAGGAGGGAGTCATACCTGTATCGCATCTCAGGTATCGACGTTCGGAGAAAGAGAAGTCGAGAGCCTTGACTCTCCAACTCGTGAGTTGTGAAAGGCACCTGCGCTAAGGTCAGGTTGTGGTCGCTTGGAGGAGGATAAGGAAGGGATGGTCTGCGCTAGGCCCCATAGAAACTCGGGGATTCTGTCCCTCGAAGAAAAAGACGAAAATTTTATTTTTTCCATAGTGGGTATGTGACAAATTGGTATCAGAGCATGGTTACAACACTTGGCCTACTTGGGCTCATGTACAAGTCACGTAAGGAGATGTTGTTATCTGCATTTTCTCTTTAAGAAGAAGGACCGTAGAATGAAACTGTAAATTGGGAATTTCTTTAACCCCTCTGTTAAAATGGTAACTACTCTTATAGGAGTAGGAATGCACTGATCAGTATTACTGATAAGACCTGAGTGTGAATAATAGAGGTGGACTGAATTGTGCTATGAAGCTACACGAGATAGACAAGGGACATGAACTGAGTTTTTCTGTTATAGTGTGACGATGGCTACCTACTAAAGCAGGTAGAGTCTCTTGCAATTGAGATGGATGGTTAGGTAAGAACTTAAGATCCAAATGAAGAACTCCTTCATGATTCAGGAAATCTGGTAAGGACTGGTAGGATCCTTAGAAATTTATAATTACTGCATTATTAAAAGACTAAACCCTAAGCATATAACTCCTCATGATTGAGAGGACTGATGAAAATATATAGGGTCAGATTACCTGACCTATAATGGTTAGAATCGACAACCAGGATAATCTATTTAAGCAAGATTAAGAGGAGTCCTTTGGGACTGTTGCTAATTCCCAAGAGTGACCCTTGTTGGTTGTTCCCACAAAGAGAGGGTAACGTCTGTATGAGTTATGACTAAGAGATTAGTCATGTAAGTAACTTAAAATCTCAGAAGAGATAACGGGGAAATTTGGTATGCCGAACATGCGTATAGAATCCAACTTGTGTTAAAGTTTGAAAACTCCGGAGGTTGAGCGCAGAGTATACCAGGAGGAGTAGTGGTTTTAAGTCTTGAGAGGAAACACTTAGAAAAAGTTTCTAAGTTTCAAAGAGTTGAAGCGTTCAAAGGTCAAGCGCAGAAAACTAAAGTTCAAAGAAAGAACAAGTATGGAGGATTGAGCGAGAGAAATCCTTCAGAAAAGAATTTTGAAGATTGGATAGGATCGAGAGTCAAGATCCATTCAGAAAGAACTGAAATGTTTCGAGTTGTTTGATCTCGGAGAAGTAGCGCACTGTTTAGTTGCGAGGAGATACCGGAATTTTGCAAAACCAAAGGGCTTGGAAGAAGCAATGAGAAATTCACGAAAATATCATAGTCGTTGATCAAGGAGCGATCTGGACCATTGATTGTCCAGAGAGAATTTCGCAATTTCGGGGATCAAAGGATTCGAGGTTCTTCATAACAGAAGTCTCAAAGTCACGAAACATGAAATTGCGACATAGTTGGTTGGAGAGTCGTTGATCTAGATCTTCGAGGTTTCGTCTATTAGGAAAATAGAAGCGTAGACTTTCCAAAGTTGTGCCAGGTAAATCACCAATTCAATCAAGGTCGTTGGTTAGCGGATGACCTGAACCGTAGATCCAGTGTAATTGGATCTTTGGGAGTTGGAAGTTTAGAAGTCAACGGGCATAGTTTTGAGGACTCACATGTCACGAAATCCCGACATCCAACCTGAGCCGTTAGATCGAGACAGGCGGTGGATCGTTGATCTTACGCATACACATTTCGGGGATTCGAAATCGGGAGTTAAGGGGTGAAGGCTCCGCCAGAACCCCGAAAGGTGGAAAGCCGAGATTTGATCAGGACCATTGATTTCCAGAGAGATCTGGACCGTGGGATCCAGGTTGTCAGACCCTCGTGGATCAGAAGTTTTGGGAAATGGTGGAGCATTGTCCACGAAATCGCCGAAACACGGGATCCCGATGCGTGTCTAGGATTTGACCCCAGGTTCCGAGCGAAGGGTCATGTGAATAAAAGAGCCGAGAAAACCTTATATTCGTTCTTTCAGGTTTACAGATTTTGGGGATCAAAGGACCAGAGTTCCTTGCAACATGAATCCTGAAATCGAGAAAAGTGAAGCGCCTTTTAGTTCGGATCATGGTCACCCCCGGTGGTCATGTGAGGAGAAGGCATGAGCTAGTATGATGAATACGCATGAGTTGAATGCAGTGTGAAGCTTCATAATAGGAAGCATGATATGAATACTAGTAAGGTACGAATGATACTAAACGTGCAAAGTAATGCACACGTATGATGTAAGAGTATAGTTATAGGAACGATATGGTTTTTCCCGATGAGCGAAATATAAAGCAAGTATTGCTTTTGCCAAGATTGAAGGAATACTATGGAGGCATAGCTGACTCCATTCTGGGGAATCATGAAAGTTATGTTCCAAATAATATCCTGAGGGGAATGTATTCCATTTCCTCAAGAAGTGCCAATATAATTAGATGAAAGGGTAAATGAGCAAGGATGATCTCTTGTCATAATAAAATACAAATGATTACGCCTTTGAGCATCACATGAGAAGGATTGTGAATGAATCTGAATTGACTAATCTTAACAGTAAAGATGCATGTTTATATTCCTTAAGAGGAATATTTAAAAATAAAAATAAAAGGCCAAAACTAACTCAAGGCCATCACAAATTGTGATGGATATGCAACAAGGAAGTTGCATGCCGAAGGAGTTCCCGGTGGAGGAACTGTGTAAGGACTTTTTCAGAAGGACAGCATCACAACCCTAATAATTGTTGAAGGTTGGACAATGGGCTGCAAGGCCTGTCCATATATATAAGAATATTGGATTACACTTTGAAAGAATCATGTAATTAATAGAAGACTAACAACTGAATATTGACCATTCTAATAACCGAATGGAAGTGTGTAGAATGCACATGTTCACGATTCATTATGAGCAAAGAGTTGCTATTAAAGCATGTTGCAGTATCTCAAAAAGGGTTAGGGTGAGGCCTAACCAAGGCTTCTCAGAAAAAGAGAAGTTGTGGAAACCGGTATAATTGGTAAGAGGCAAGTAAATCCCCTGAGTATGATTAAATGAATAAACGAGTACGTTTAACTGATGAGGCTTGGTTGAAGCTGTGATTAAGAAAAGACAATAAGGCCTTAGAGATAACTCAACTAGGCTGAACTCTAGCCCTGGCGGTGTAGAAAGAGTTGGAGGATGGGGAGAGTCCCCAATTCTTTCCTCATTGAGTATTATGTTTTCCCTTGGATGAGGAAGTTGGTATGCCAATGAAAGTAAAAAAGGTTTTGACACATAGTGATAAGGATTGTATTGTTGAAGATGCAATCGAAAATTGGTTTATGTTGCACTCGTGGAAACATTTGAAGATAATATGATGAAGTGCATGAAGATATGCTAGGACATTTTGAAGATGTTTATGAATTCAGATGTTATGATACATGCATTTGGTTTGATATTACGACTAATATAATTGTGACTATGATGATGCATGCTATGTATAGAAAGGAATTGGAGCTATTGAGGAAGACAATTGCAAATGACGGGCGACCTCAAGCAGAGGATGACCAGGAGAAGGTTGTGGCTGAAAGATTGTTGACAGGACTGTGAAAACCCTGCTAAAGCACTGTTGATGAGGTAGAGATCAGAAAGAGAGTGCTAGTAGCCAAGAACAGGTATAAGAATGTTCATGCTTATGTGGCTCGGGGTATGAAAGGATTCGTGTGAGAACCCCTTCCGAAATATTTTATTGTCTCATGTTATGCATGAAAATTGAAAGGGCAGTGGTATGCCATGGATACCCAAGTAGGGTATGATTCAGGAAGGAGAACCTGAATGAAGGAGGCGTGAACATCTGGTAGTAAAGACCGATTGTAACCCTCGGAAGAATTCATGAACTGATATTTCATGAACACATGGACTAATCAAGGAACGATTGGAAACAAAAGTCCTCATAGATAGCACGTTGCATGGAATTACTTCAAGGAAATGCATATTTTCATAAAGGACGGACAATGGATTTCCCATTGAGGAAGGAGGACCTTCCAACATTTCTACTCACATTGTATAGGTTTTAGAGAAAACCAAATTTGAGTGGCCATGAGTGTTGGCAACCTAGTTATTAATGAAGGCATAATGCTTGGGTGAATTCATGCGAAACTTTTAAGTTTCATGTGTACTAATTTGGGATCGTGATCAGCCTATAGCAGGAAGCATGGTCATGTTATAAGAATGAATGAAAATGAATAGGCCATGTGGTGGAGAGGTTGGTTAAGTTCCAACACACCATGGCCAAGAACCTGTCATAAAGTGTGACAAACTTGAAATCAATGCAAGGGTGCATTGGGTATGAATGTGGCCACACATGTTGGCGCATTCATTAAAATCAATTGATATCCGAATCACCTTTTGAAAAATTGGTAGGCTGGAATGATGCATAGGTAAGGGATGATGTATCCTTTCACTTTGAATCCTTGAATAGATGAAATAACCTGGACTGTTAGTATACTTGATTTTCAAAAAAGGTAATGTACATGAAAAAATAACAATTGTTTGGTTGTGTAAAGAATGAAATTGTAGGGAGGAAAGGGTCTTGGATATGGCAATGTTGTAAGTCCATAAGGAAGACCAATTGCCTACTGATCCAAACTGCAAGGAATGGTATTTCCTTTTTGAGAAAGTAATTTAATTGTTAAGTATGCACAATTCTAAAATTGTTTTGACGATGTTGTAAAGGTGCAATAAAATGTATATGCATGGAAAAGCTAACAAGTTGTTTAGTCGATTGAAGTTGAAAGTGTAGGAAGCAAAGGGGTCGTGGATATGGCGGCATTGTAAGCCCATAAGGAAGGACAATTGCCTGCTGAGCCAAACCATTATGGGAAGGAAAGTCCCATAATTATGAATATGGTTCCTGTGCGGAAAAAATATGAAAACAAATCGTGAGATTGGAAAATGTGTGGGTGACAGATTTGCAATAAAATTCTGAAAGTTAGAATTTATAATGATGTCTCATGAATTTTGTATACCTTTGATACAGGTGAGAAGAAAAGACATGTCCAGAAAGGATAGATGAGGGCTTTCAAAGTTGAAAATGATGAACATGGCTATTACTGAGCCGTGAAAACCCTGTGATAAGCCATGATCGCCTAAAAATTATTGTGTTGAGATAACACAAGCCGGAGGTACGCCTTGGTAGAGCAAGTCTGAGGGACACCTCGACTGTAAGACTCAATAGAGTCTCTAAAATTTTACTTTGCAAGAAAACCTTGGCAGGGAAAGATGGATCACCCGAGGGACTGTATAGCAGTGAAGGGGATGCATGAGCCTAGGCCTGGAGGGTGAGTGACTGCAAGGAAGAAGAGACCTTAATAATTCTTGTAAACTATTGGGATCATGCACACGGCGGGTAGTTTCCCGTGTGGAAAAACCTTGGAAAGGAAGATGAAATCATGATAGCTCTTGTGAACTATTGAATTGGAATCATGCACACAATGGGTATGTCAAGGAAAGCGATGAGCATGGATAACAAAACTACCATGTGGATACAGATCCACAAACTGCACAGATAAGTATTGTGCTAAGATTATGAAATTTTCCTTTTGAATTTTGAACAACAGTGAGATGTTTTTGCAAAAAATTTTGATTAATGTGCTTGTTGTCCAAGAATTATTGAAGGCAGATGACAAAGACTAAGATCCCGAAAAAGGACCTGACCGAGGATGAAGGTCAAGACTTCTAAAGTGGTTGAATGAGAAAGGCATGACATGTGTTTTTGAGAAAGAACATCGAGGACGGTGTTCCTTTAAGGGGGAGGTAATTGTAACACCCTGTTTCCCCCAATTTGTAATTAATCATAAAGTAGGAATTACCATGCTAATGCATGAGGAAAATGTAAATGTATTATTGTTTGAGTTGCCAATAACTGACTATGGGAGTGAAGCCTTGAAATTACTGGCCATGATATCACTAGAGGAAGAATGTGAAAACTATAAGAGAGGGTTCATGTATCAAATAACCCCAAATCTCCCTTGATAAGGATGACAAGCCTCCTTCGAATCCCAAGGAAATAAAATCAGTGAATGAAGAAAGGACCGGTGGTTGAATCACCAACCACCCCCATGAATGGAAACATGGGTTGTCAGTTCAAAGTACCACAGGGACTTGTAGACATGAGCTTCCTTCTGACAAAAGGAACTGGATAGGTCAGCAAAACCTTCCCAAGTAAGAGGGACACACACACGGGAAAGGGAGGCACCAGACGAGGGTGGAATCTCACAAGGGAGAGGTGCAAATCCCTCCAACAAATCATGAACAGAAGGTCGTGATCTTGATGCTGAAGAGCATCTGAGAAACCTCTCCGAGGCCACAACCGAGTGAGAAAGCTCTGAGTTGCAGAAAATAGGACCCGAACAGAAGCTGAAACAGAGAGAGAACCCTCGAGAACTGTGAGAATTCCCTGGTGATATCATGGCTTGGCACGGGGGTGGCCATAGTGCTAAGAATGAATGCCTTTGAGCCTATGGTCAGGTGGAAGGATGAACACCCACAATCAGTTGGTTGGTGGCAACCCATAATAGATAAGTGATTTCCTACCCTGTGTAACTTAGTTGTGACTATGTATGAATTAGTTATACTGTGCATGCTTTCAGGAATGTGAATGAATGCTCAATGGATATACTGTATCCCTTCTATTTCTACTTGGTTGTATAATTAGGCCAGTAAGAAATCATATGGTTAGAATATTTTTATACTTGTAAATACTTGTGTCCTGAGGTGGCATAAGCCTGAGTCACGAACTGTGTGTTCGTCGACCGTGAACACAGTTTCATGTATGCATGTAAACCCTCCTAATCATTTTGAGTCCCTTGGAGGACGAAGCCTGTTCAGCCCAGAAGAAGAGCGCAAGGCTCTTAATTCCTTCATAACTGATGAAGCTCGGGAGGGATAACACTTGCAGAGTGATGCAGGAGCATCTCTCCACATCAGCCAGCCAGCCAACCAGTCACGTCAGCGGTTTCAAATCGTGTGTTGAAGAGAGGCACAGCCCTCATTTTCAAATTGAATTTGAATGAATGTAATTAAATGTTTTAGGTTGTTGAGCCATGAGGTTGTGCTTTGCACAGGTGTAGAAGTAGGTAGGCTATAAATGTTGAAGGTTGAGATCTAGATCCATATTGTGGACTAGACAGCCCATTCAATGTAATTGAATAGGGTAGGTGAGTTGGAGGGAAGTTCTCTAAGAGCCCCCTCATGTAAAATATCTTGGAATGGTATCTCATTGTAGAGAGAGAGAGAGAGAGCATAGAGAAGGAGTTGAGACTCTGTCAAAGTCTGAGCTCAGGAACACTATGTAAAAACAGGCATTTCCCATTAATACAAACAAAAGCAGATTTCCCTGCATGTATTCTGTGTTGAATGAATGTCTGTGAGTGTTCTATTTATGTTGTGATTGTGCATTTGCAGGAGTTGTTTTGATTTCAGGTTGTTGAAGGTCTTTGAGGCTTCATACCATGAGGGTGTGACAGAACATTGCAAGTTTTGTAGGCCATGCACACGGATGCACTTCTGAACTCTGCGGATTCAGACAAAGACGTCCCAAGTGGGCACAGGAGCTGAAATCATCAACTCAGGGAAGGTATTTGAGGTTGTTGAACACATCAGAAGGCAAGGTTGTGTAGGAGAGACACAGTTGCAGACAGAAACTCTCTTTGAGTTCTGTAAAACTCTGCCAAGTGGGCATTGAGTCAGTGTAAGGAGTGCACAGAGGAAGAACTCTGTTGTGAGTTCCGAAGAAGATAGTAACTTTGTTGTGAGTTTTGTATAACTCTACCAGGAGGGCATTGAGTCAGTGTGCAGATAGGCACAGGGAGAGAACTCTTTGAGTTTTGTAATTAGAAGAAGAATCCGTTGAAGGATCTTCTCAGGGTTGTTGAACACCCTGCAGACTCAGCAATCGGGTTGCTTGAGTGAAGGATAGCTAGGAGGGCATCAGTTTCTCCATCTGAAGGAGAAAGGGAAAAAGGATCGAGTTCCTTAAGAGTCTGAGTCTCAGAAAATCTCAGAAGAGATAGAACGTTTGTGTGCGTGAAGACTCTGCAGAGGCGCAGAAGTCGCAGAATCCTTTTGAGGATTTGAAAGGATAATCTCAGGAGGAGTAGCGTCTTTGAGAACACAGGCGAGACCCAAGGTGAAGAGCTTGTAGGGAAAAGAAACAAAGGTCCAGGCCTTTGAACATTTGGAATTATTCCAAGTCCGAGAAGAAAGCGCCAAAGCTCAGGAGGAGCACAACTGCCATCGGATTCAGCCGAAGAGATCTATACCATTGAAGATTTCACGTCGAGGGAGCAGTGGAAGAGTGCACGGAGCTGAAGAGATTATGAGTCATTGGATCTCACTCAGAATAGTTGACAGCCGTCAGATCTGTCGCGAGGAGCTCGAGGTTTAAACCCTCGTAAGCAAAGTGAAAGTCCCGAGAAGAGGTTGTATCGGGATTTCGGCATTCAGGAGTTCAGAAGTCCTGAGGACGAAAGTCCGAACACTCAACATCAAAAGTCCTGAAGTCGCGAAGAGATCAGGACCATCCATTTGAGGAGGACAAGTGGCAGCGATCGAGGGATCGGCGAAGTACTGAAGGGGTCTAGGATTCGGATGTCATGAACTCGAAAGTTCGCAAGGTGAGAGCCCAAAGGTTGGGTGCTCCAAGTCGCGAAGTCACAAAATCGTGAGGAGTGAGGACAGCCATTGGATCCAGAGAACAGGAAGATCGTTGGATCAGGAACCCCATCGCCTATCACGCGTTCAGAGGTTCAGAGGTTGAGAGAACCTCTTCTCAACTGCAGAAGTCGCGAAGTGAATAGAGTTGAGGCTCATGTGGAGATGTGGTAGAACCACAAGGTGGGGCCCGCATGATTGATAGGTGGACACACATCACTTGGAGAAAGGAGTCAACACTCTGTTGACTTCTCGCATCTCGGGGATTCGCGAGATAAGAGCATGAGAGCTCAACCCTTCGACTTGTGAAGTCGTGAAGTTGTGATGGGAGATAGTGTTTAGCCTAGCCATTGGTCACGCATAGAGGGCGCTGACAAGGAGGAGCCATACCCATATCAGCATTTCAGGTATCGTGAGTCTGGAAAGGAGGAGTTGAGAGTTTTGACTCGCGAACTTGCGAGATTGCGAGTTGCGACAAGCGCCTGGAGAATAGGCCCTTGGTCATAGCGTTGTAGTCACTTGGGGAAAAGCGGAGCTCATGCCTAGTGTTGTTCGCACAGGGGAGCTTTCGAAAAGGACTTGTGGATCGATAACTGGATATTCCAGCAGGGAGTCAAAAGGAGCCGCTTCGGCTCATAAAATATATTGAACGATCCTTAAGACCGGGAGGTCACGTAGCGACTCTGTCGAGGCAGAGGTGGCGTCTACGTCACAGAGTGTTCCTTAAACCAAGGTGGATTGCAGAGGAAGGGACAAAGGTTCAAAACCTTTGGAGACCGAAATTATTCAAGAACTAGAAGCAGCGAAGGCTCCAGAGGAAAAATGGTCGATATTGGAGGGATGCAGAGACGAGGACGGACAAACATCAGATATACAGAAGTAGCGACAATCTTAATGCTTTGTGTCCAAAGGAGGATTTCGACGTTAGTGGAAAGAGAGGTAGAGATCCCTTCGAACATGCGATACACGAAATCCCAACGGGAAGTTAGACCGTCAGATATTAAGTTGGACACGTGTCGACCGATGAAAGAACCAAAGGAGGGATGCGTGGAAGTCGAGCATCATTTTGTTGACTCGCAATTGGGAGTGGTCAAAGGGAAAGACTACACCAACTCACGATACGGGAAATAACGACATGATCATGGTCATTGACCCAGGAGTGGTCTGGATCGTTGATCGTCTAGAGGGAGATTTCGGCGTTTTGGGAGTCAGGGGTTCGAAGGAAAGAACCTTACAACATGCGAGTCACAAAATCTCAAACCCTTCAAAGAGGAAATCAAGTCGTCCATTGTAGAGGACGCGTGGAAAAAGCTCAGCGTTTTGCTTACTCGCGACTCGAAGGAGTCAACGAGCAAGGTTTTAAGGACTCACGATACGCGAGATCGCAAAAGGATCTAGACCATTGGATCCAAGCCATGGAAGAACCATTGGATCAGAACCTCTGCATGGTATCACGTATCGGGGGTTCAAAGGTTGAAAGAATTTCTTTTCGACTGCAGAAGTCACGAAGTGTTGAGCATCGAAGGCTCGTGTGAACACATGGCACATCCGTTAGGTGGGGACAGCATGGTTGACAGGTGGTGGACACATTTCGCCTAGGAAGGAGTCAACCCATTGTTGACCTTTCAAGTCTCGAGGATTCGCAAAGGAGGAGCACGAGGGATCAACACTCCAACTTGTAAAGTCACGAGTTGTGAATAGTGCTAGTGTTTAGCCTAGCCTATGGTTATATGTATCAGGCGCTAATGAGGAGGGAGCCATAGTTGTATCGCATCTTGGGTATCGGTGTTTGAAGAAAGAGGAATCGAGAGCCTTGACTCTCCAACTCCCGAGTTGCGAAAGGCGTATGCGCTAAGCTCAGGTTGTGGTCGCTTGGAGGAGGATAAGGAAGGGATGGTCTACGTTAGGCCCCATAGAAACTCGGGGATTCTATCCCTCAAAGAAAAAGACAAAAATTTTATTTTTTTCATAGTGGGTATGTGACACTACCCCTCCTCATTTCATAATCTATTCTCAAAGCAAGTATATGTTGTCCAAATTTCTCTCATTTATTTCCCTCTCTCTCCCATTTTCTCATTGTAAATCTTGCTACAAGTATTTGTAGAAACATTTTATTAATAATAAAGGAAGATTTGGAGGATCTCTTATGTGCATTGGGAGTCTACTTGGTGCTCTTCATGGTGTTCTTGTGAGTTTATATTGGTGCATTTCATTTCTTGTATTTTTTTGCTTTCACTAGTTTAACTTGGAGATCCAAGCAAAGTATTTTGCTAGAGAATAATTGGTAGTAGTATTGTTGATTTTTCATAAGATAGGTTAAGCATGTAGTTCATTTCAATTTTCATTTGCCTTAACCATAACAAGAATGTTGCAGCAACCAAGATCACAAGAAGAAACACCATGCACAAGAACACAAGAAGTATCATGGGAAACCCTTCTCAACAAGGGAAGAAAACCCAGCCAAATCCTTTGCTATAATCTTCAAGAGAAATACCTTAACCACCAAGAAGGACCTAGCACACAAGAGGGTGCTTCAAACCCTAGAACTCTAGCACCCAAGAGAGGTGCACACCTTTTACCAAGTAGATTTGTTTGTTGTAATTCCCAAACACACAAGAAAGATATAATTCCACAATGGGGAATCATCCCTTACTTATATTAGACTTGTCCAATCAACAAAGGAATCTATTGGCTCAACAGGACCGACCTCTCTAAGTCACTTTGTTATTATTATTATTATTAACCATATTAATTATCTTTTACATTTATTATTAATCACATTAAGGTGGGGTCGACCTGTACCCTTTACATAACAATTAGGGTTACAGGCGGGTCTGACTCTTGAACAACATATAGAAAAGGATATGATACACCCACTAGTGCTCATCCACTAGGGGAACATCCATAGGGATGTCATAGCTCTAGCTCACTGCATTACATAGAAGAACCAGATCTACACATGTTCACATGTTCTCATCCACAGGCACGTCCACTCTATAGATCTTCTTTCCCACTGCCTCACACGGGAGAATCACCTGGAGTTTTCTCGTCAACTCTGTTTCTCAGAGGAGGCTAACACATCATATTCATTTATGTTCACATGACGATGCACCCAACACTTTGGGATTTTACACGTTCACCTTGTGCTTAGCCATAGGTACATCCAACTCATCAGGTCACCTTTCCCACTGGATAATCATCTGGAGTTCTTCTCACTCTCTAAATGGAAGAGGTTATCTCTACGTTCCTAGCTCTGTCTCAGGAAGGAACCATGTACCCTTCTTAGGGGATTTCTCTCAGTTTTGTAAGCAAAGAGAAAGACTTCACATAGTTGCAATGATCCACACCTCACAGGTTTGTAAGTTGGAGAATGTCTCACATAGTTGCATTCATCAACACTCCCTCTCAGCTAGGGAGGCATTCTTTATCATGCCAAGTCTCACACGGATATATTTTAAATTTTGTCTTGGTTGGAGTTATCAACACTCCCTATCAACTAGGGATCCATTCTTCATGAAGTTTATTTGGTGAAGATATCTGCAATCTTCTCATGTGTAGGAAGGCACTGCATGTGTATGATTTTCCTTTGCATCATATCTCTGAAATAAGGATATTTCATCTCATCGTATTTTGATCCATCAGGAAACATTGGGTTCTCAAGGAGCTTTACTCACGGCTCTTGGTCATCATCATAGGATCCATCTCATGGTCAAGTTAATATGTCAGAGGCTTGTGAAGCCACATTGCTTCACACACTCAATGCTTATATACTCTGCCTCTGTAAGTCCGCGGAGATTTGTTTCCTGTTGCATCAAGAAACCATGGAAAAATTCACGGTAGAACATCAACTGGATGTGTTCTTTCGGTCCACTGTACTTTCTGCTCAATCTGAATCGACAGATCCTGCAAACTCAGTTTCACACTGGAGGCATATCTTAGGCCATATCCAACTGTGCCTTGTATATATCTCAATACATGTTTATCTAGGTTGACTCATGAAATGACTAAGCACATTCATTGCATGGCATGAATCAAGTCTGGTGTTAACCAAATACATTAGTGATTCAATCAGTTGTGGATCAGTATCATCTGAATCATCATCAATATTCTTGTTTAATTTCATCACGGTGAATTTTTCATTCTTTCATTCTACACTTCTTCAATATTCTCACTGTATATTTTCATTGGCTCAGGAAAATATTATCGGTCCTCTGTCATACTTCTTGTCCTAATAAGTAGTGCATCATACTCAGATTCTTCATATCGAATTTAGAAGTCAAGGATTACTTGTATCCAAAAATGACGCTTTCTGA
Source organism: Picea engelmannii (assembly GCA_009831015.1). Classification (NCBI taxonomy): domain Eukaryota; kingdom Viridiplantae; phylum Streptophyta; class Pinopsida; order Pinales; family Pinaceae; genus Picea; species Picea engelmannii. The sequence continues at coordinate 98,212 of ML783972.1, forward strand.
ATAAGTCATCGGGATCAGGTTCTTGTCACCAACACTATATAGGTTTGGATTAGCAATACTCTTGCTGAAATCCAAACTCATCAAGAATCTATCTGATATAGTTTCCTACTCATGGATGGTAGTATGGATGGAAATGTATCAGTTCACCGAGTCAAGTGTCTTATCATAGACAACTCCCTTTGTTTATGAGAAACCTCTGGTTATAGATCTTGTTTTGTATTTCTCGATACTTCCATTGGATGCATGCTTGATCTTATAGATCCACTTGGAAGTTACCATAGAATTCCTTTTCTGGTCCCTGAATAATATTGTATGCATCATTCTTTAAGATATACTGGTATTCTTTTGTTATGGCATATTTCCATACCATTTCTCTTGTTGCTTCTCTAAGACGAGGAGTCTCGGCATTAATGAAGTGGCTCATGACTGAAAGATAGCTTGAAAATATTTTTTTCTTTCTCGGAATGTGCCTTGAGAGGCTTGTATGTTTCTCTGCCTCTTGCAGAGTGAGTCTAGGTAGGCATTTTATTCTCTACTGCAATAGATTTGATACCATGTTGATTTTTCATAAGCTAGGTTAAGCATGTAGTTCATTTCAATTTGCATTTGTCTTAACCATAAACAAGAATGTTGCAACAACCAAGATCACAAGAAGAAACACCATGCACAAGAACACAAGAAGTATCCTCAGAAACCCTTCTCAAGAAGGGAAGAAAACCCAGCCAAATCTATTGCTATAATATTCAAGAGAAATATCTTAACCACCAAGAAGGACCTAGCACACAAGAGGGTGCTTCAAACCCTAGAACTCTAGCGCCCAAGAGAGGTGTGCACCTTTTACCAAGTAGATGTATTTTCTGTAATTTCCAAACACACAAGAAAGATATAATTCCACAATGGGGAATCATCCCTTACTTGTATTAGACTTGTCCAATCAACAAAGGCGTTTATTTGCTCAACAGGACCGACCTCTCTAAGTCACTTTATAATTGTTATTATTATTATTATTATTAACCATATTAATTATCTTTTACATTGATTATTAATCACTTTAAGGTGGGTCGGACATGTACCCTTTACATAACAATTAGGGTTATAGGAAGGTTTGACTCTTGAACAACATATAGTAAAGGATCTGATACACCCACTAGTGTTCATCCACTAGGGGCATATCCATAGGGATGTCATATCTCTGTCTCACTACATTACAAAGAAGAACTAGATCTACACACGTTCTCATGTGCTCATCCATAGGCACGTCCACTCTACAGATATTATTTCCCACTGCATCACGCAGGAGAATCACCTGGAGTTTTCTCATCAACTCTATTGCTCAGAGGAGGCTAACACATCATCTTCATTTCTATTCACATGACGATGCACCCAGCACTTTGGGATTTCACACGTTCACCTTGTGCTCAGCCACAGGCATGTCCAACTCATCAGATCGTCTTTCCTACTGGATAATTGTTATAGCAATATTTACCTCACCATTGATATCTTGCACAGAGGGCCTTTTTCCATTTCCCTATCTAGACTTGTCATCCCTTTTTTGATGAATCCAGAGCTAAAAATACATATTTTTCCACATATACATGCCTTATCTACTATACAGCATGTGTATATGTAGGTTGATCCACTACAGCCTGCGTACATCAGGATTTGTGCTAGAAAAAAAAAATGAAGTTAGGTTTCCATGTCATGACAAGATATTTTTGATCCTTGGTCTTCCATATACTGGAAACATTCTGACTCGACCCTTCAATTTCATTTTGAAGGCTAGAAGAGCACAATTTCGAGCTATGGAAAAGAGGAGAAAGCATCAAACTTTGAGAGCAAAGTTACTTTGGATAAATTACTTCATATTGAGTCTACATCCCTTTGTCCCTCAAGTTTGAACACAGTGTTCATCCCCCAAGCTCTTTCCCTATTGTTGAGAGAACCTCATTGTCTCTTTTCTATGAGCTTTCCTTTGGTGGAGGATTGAAGTGGTGGAGGCCCAGTTAGAAGGAACTTGGTTTCTTGGTTTTGAACCGTGCCGACTCGGAATTTTGTAATGTGTTTCGCTTCTGCTGATCATTTATTAATAGAAATACTCCATTCTCATCCAATTGGTATCGTGCAAATATATGATTATTATCCATGGGAATGTTTGTTATGTTTATTGATGGATTATGCTATCTAATGTGCTAACATTGTTATATTATCACTATATGCTTGCTCTGCTTGTTTGTTGAGAACTTGTTGCAGGTATAAAGCTTTGGGTCAAAGTGCTCAACGGTGGAACATCATCAAACGTGGGAACAAGGTAGGCTTCTTTCTTATCTCAATTTCATATTGGTTTATATAGCATATGTTGGAATTGTAGATTTCTACAGTCATACCTGTATGTTGTGGTTTACCCTGGCCATTGAGATTTTTTCCCTTGTAACAAAATTGGCGACTCCATTGGGAACAGATCTTCTTTCTAAGGGTTGAAGTACTTCTTCTCCTTACATTTCTCTTTTTCCTTTTTGTTTCTTGTCGTATCACTACTTGAAATATTATGTTCACTCTGGGTCTGCATTTTCAACCTTTTTACCCTTGCCTGGCCTTGTTTTCAAGCCTGTACGCACCCTATTGCCTTGACAGTCGCGTACACACGTATGTTGTCTCACTGTGAGCTACATATATACGCTTTGTTTCCCTAAACATTTGTGTATACCAATTTTCCTTGCCCGTTTGCTTGGTTTTGTGATTGTTGGGTGGGATTTGATGATTGATAAGCCTTCTTAAGTCTCTGTAGTGCATGTTGAGCTTCTCTAGGTTGACAGGAAACCTGTTTGGAGTTGAATTTTTGGGCATAGTCTTTCTCATCGTTTTTCATTTTTTATTTGTCCTTGAACTCTGGGTTGTTGCTTGGCTGCTTGGTATTCTATTTGAGTCATTATGTTTATACACAATAGAATTTATATATCAGGTTGTTTTTCAGTCCATGCATTTTCTCTTTAATATATTGAAAATACAAAAAAATAGGCATTTTACATTGCTTGGCATTTTTGTCTTCTGAATCTTTATCATTAGCTTAGTGCATTTAGTGAAAGATTGCATTTTACTTCTGAATTGCA
>ML783972.1:118059-144980 GCA_009831015.1 Picea engelmannii
GGGAGGAAACCTACTTAGACCTCCACGTTTCGAGAAGAGGCTATGTGAGTGCAAAAGTGACTTTTGTGTGTGAGTGAAAAGTGTACCAAATTTTAGTTATTTAGATGTCACCTTGCAGCATGTGGACATCGCTTGGTCCTTTATAAGAGTTTGATTACCTAAATAAGCTAGATGTCATTGGTACAACCTTGCGGAATTTTTAAAAGCCCTAGGAGACTAGCATGTGGACATTGTGGTCCGTTACTATCCTTTAACTCCCTATGTGTGAGTTAATCTAGAAAAAGCATGAAACTATCCTAGATTTGAACATGTGGGCATGTGTGGGCCCGTTACAAACTTTTAAAACTCTCCTAGTGTTTTGATCTAAGAAAGCATAAATTCAAACACTATCCTAGCTTTTCTTGACATGTGGGCATGTATGGGCCCGTTACAAGAATGTGTTTGAAAAAATGAAACTAAGAGGGGTCTCGAAAGAGCCGTTGTCCTCTCCTAAAAGTTTTGAAAATTTTTTGTTTAAGGGAGATGAGATCGTTTTCGCAATCTTTTTCTGATTCTCAAGATCGCTTGATGGTGCGAGAGAAGAGCATACTCAAGATTGTTACTTGCAACTTCTAGTCCCGAATGTGAGTTTAGATGTGATTACAATTTGATGTTCAACTTAGATTATAAATCAAAGCAAGCCATCCACGTGGCGAAAAGCAAATAAGGCAAAATGATTTTTATCCACCTAAGTGCCTATGTTTGCTTGACTATCCCCTTTATAAGTTGAGGGGTCTAAGTGGTGCAGTATTTAAAGCATGCATAACATCATTCTTGAGAAGGAAAATGACTTTCCCCACATCCTAAACCTTACAATGAAAAATTTAGTGCGGATGCGCGGCCTTTACTGTAGACAGAGGCGCATGCGGCGCCTGCGCGCGGAACGTATTAAAAACCAAAGCGCATGCGTGCGAGACATGCGTCTGTGGGGCAGAATGCCCGCGCGTCTGTGGCAAGTTACCGAGAAAGAAACTCTGGATGGATTTCTCTGGATTCTCCTGTGAATCGACTGGTTAGCAGGTCGGCGGGGGCCGGTTTGTGTCCCTGCAAGTTAATAAAACCAAAAGGAAATAAAATAAAACCCAAATGAGGGAGGATTTGATACCTAACTCCCCAGTGGAGTCGCTAGTCTGTTCGTGTTCAAATGGTCACCAGGTGAGCAAATAGAGAGCGCTTGCATACCCTGTTGGGTCTAGCAGGATAGAACAGCTGTGGAGAATGGGATTAACGAAACAAAACAAACTACAATCTAATATCAACTGAAAACAAATAAAACTGTGAAAAGAAACAACCAACATCAAACACAAAACACAAAACACATGTGTCACCAATGGTTTCATGATGGTGTATTAATGAAACCGGAGCACGCTGAAGGAAGAGACCAGAGGTTCCTTCTCCCCCCAACGAAAGGCTCTTTGGGGCCCTCACACAGTTTGCTTTCCTTACAAATGAGAAGAACTGAGAATAGCAGTGAAAGAACTCTCGGTGATGCAGCTGATGGGTTGTTGTTAAAGGATGAGCCCTTAAACCATCTGAACAGCATAACAGTGCTTAGAATTCCTTGCCAAAACAGTGTATCCTTACGGCTTTTTATAGCAGCTCCTCGGGCGGTCACGTAACCTTCCCAAAGTGTGAACAGGTACCCTTTTAGGGTTTCTTTAGGTCATTAACTCGCCGACTTTGCGGATCCGGCTCTGATTTGAGGGTCAAATCAAATTGGGAGCCGGTCCGTAGGCAGTTGGGAGGCCGACCTATTCAATTAATGCGTCGTTTTAGCAGATGCGCGGGTTTTTGTGTTGACAGTCGCGCGTCGAGCACGCATGCGCGAATAACACGTTTTTGTCCTGCGCATGCGCGCGCGCACCACACTGTTGTAAAGCGCCCTTCAATTTTTGGTTACTTTGTATAGTTTTTGGCCCTTCTGGAGTGTTGTGAACTTAATTCAGTGCCATGAATGACTTCATTGTTCTTTTGATGATGTGGAGTTCTTGTCTCCATGTGCAGATGAAATTTCAGTGATAACACTTACCATGTGGATTTCCAAATCCATGTGGAGTATTCCAAGTATACCATCAAATGTGTGGTTGTTGATGAAGGTGTTTCCACCTGCATCATGTCCCTGATCTGTTGGAAATCTCTCGGTTCTCCAACCCTTTCCAAGTCACTGAACATGCTAACTGCATTCGACGGTCATTCCTTCTGCCCTCACAGTATTTTCTCTGCCTTTTTGGTCCAATTAGGTGGGAATACAGTAGAGGTGGAGGTAGAGGTAGTTGATGCGCCTCTTGATTATAACCTATTACTAGGTCACAATTGGACCTATGCTATGGTCATTTTCGTATCGTTCATTTTTCATACGCTTTGTTTTCCTCATCAAGGGAATATCGTGATGGTCGACCAATTGTCCTTTTCATACTCTAGTCCTAATGAATCTGTCGGACCATCGATCCCTGTGATCTACAATTCTCAGCTGGAAACTGGTAATATCAGTGTCGGAATGTATTATTCCCTTATGGGTACTTTCAACTTCTCGGCACCGAATCACCACGTTTATGCCATGTCTAGCAAGCCTGCTTCAACAAAGAGGTCCATTCCTTTCCACACTTCCTATTTTAGTGATCCATGGGCCCTACCTTCCCCGACTTCGTCGTGTGAAGGAAATTTGCATGCTCGCATGGCCATGCCACTATCGGCAGCAGAGATTGTGTATCAAGTTGTTCTTGACTCTTCCATCGATCCCGATCATGTTACCTTGCCGAAAAACGAGGAGGATCATGTTCTTAGGCATGTATGGACCACCTTGTTGTCTTGTTCGCATGATTTCCTAGTTGAGACTTTGCCTTCAGACGAAGCCATCCTCGAAGCCATGAATAGTTCTGATAAACCTTGGGACGATATTCATCATCGATCTTATTTTCTCCCAAGTCTTGAAAGAATCGAGCAAGATGACTTTCGGTCTACTTTGAGTGAGATAGTTGGTCACGTCGTAGTTCCACTTCATATGCACAGCATTTATGTCGAAGGAAATATTGTGAGTATTTCTCCTACCGTCTCAATCAATATCTCTCCTACCCTTGGCAAGATTGAAAATGTAAATATAGGTAAAGATTGTTCTCCAGAAGAAATTTTGATCTACACCAATAACTTCAAAGAATTTTGAGATGTATTTTCTTGGTCATATGAATAGATGCCAAGGATAGACCCTCGTATTGTCGACCATGAGATTAGAACTTACCTAGATGCTAAACATGTTTGACAATGTCTCAGAGTTGTGAATCCTAGGAAGGCCCCTGCTATTAAGGCAGAGGTGGAGAAGCTACTTAATGTTGGCTTCATCTACCCAGTTCCTTTGACCAAATGGGTATCCAACCTCGTTCCTGTGAATAAAAAGAAAGGAACCATCCGTGTATGTATGGACGTTCGCGACCTGAACAAGGCTTGTCCTAAAGATAACTTCCCCACACCTTTCATTTATAAGATTCTCGATGAGTGTGTGGGAAGCGAGATATTTTCTTTTATGGACGAATTTTCAGGGTATAACCAAATCCATATCAAACCTGAGGACCAACACAAGATGACATTTATATGTCCTTGGGGTACTTTCGCATACCGGAAAATGCATTTTGGCCTTAAAAACGTCGGAGCAACCTTCCAACGTGCCATGACTTTCTCTTTTCACGATCTTAAGCACATAGTCGAAGCCTACCTTGATGATCTCGTTGCTCACTCCCGCAAGAGAGTGGATCATATTATACACCTTCGGCTTGTTTTTGAAAGATGTCGTTACTATATAAACTGGTTGAACCCTCATAAATGCATATTTTGCATTAAGACTAGTTGTCTTTTGGGATTTTTAGTCTCCAAGATCGGGATCATGGTAGATCCTCTTAAGTTTGAGGCAATACTTCGATTTCCTCCCCCACGCACGATTAGACAACTTCAAGGTTTACAGGGGAAAGATAACTTTCCACATCGGTTTATAGTGAATTATGCCAATATCACTAAGGGTTTCATGCACCTTTTGAAGAAAGACACCCATTTTATCTGGGATGAGCGAGCCCAGGAGTCTTTTGATGCTTTGAAGAAATCCTTAGTATCGGCCCCTCTGCTGAAATCTCTTCATTACAGTAGAGATTACTTGCTTTATATTTCCGCGTCTGAAGAGATGATTGGTATGGTTCTAGTTCAAGAGGATGATGAGCTCCATGAGCACGTTATCTACTATCTTAGTCGAAATTTAGTCGGCCCTGAGCTTAATTACTCTCACGTTGAAAAACTAGCTTTGGTTTTCGTTCACACAGTCCAACGTTTACGTCACTATATATTTCTTTGAAAGACTATTGTGGTTGTTGATGTCAATCCATTTCAATACGTCCTTTCCAGGTGTATCATAGGGGGGAAATATAATAAATTCATTGTCATTTTACAATAGTTTAATCTTGACTTCTCTTTGGCAAAGTCCAAGAAATCACTAGTCTTCACGGAGTTAATATATAATTTTCCACGATTAGATGAGGACATTATCCATGTTGATTTGTTTGCGGACGAACACATTTTCCTTGTCTTTTCGTCTGACCCCTAGTATGGAGACATTGACTTATATCTTCAAACCTTGAAGTTCGCTCAGCATCTCTCGCAAGATGACCGACGGTGTATTAGATACCAAGACAAGAAGTATACCATCATCAGTGACACTTTGTATCACCGAGGGATAGATGATATCTTACGTCGTTGTTTAACTCATGAAGAGGTTGAGTCAGTCCTTAATGATTCCCACAAAGGGGCTTGTGGTGGTCACCTATCCGGGCTTGCGACAGCCCAAAAAATATTGTGAGTTGGTTATTTCTGGCCTACTATCTTTAAAGATTGTATTGAAGTGGTTAAGAAGTGTCACCCCTGCCGGGTGTTCACTCGGAAAATGCACTCGTACCCAGCCCCTCTTCACCCAGTCATTATCGTCGGTCCCTTCACCAAGTTGGGGGTAGACTTTGTAGATTGTAACCCAACTTTGGTTGGGGAGCATAAACATATTATCATGGCCATTGACTACTTTACTAAGTGGGTCGAAGCAATGCCTACCGTGAAATCCGATGGGAAGATTGTTGTCTTCTTCATATTCAATCAAATTATCGTCCGGTTTGGTATACCGAGTGAGATTGTCCCTTATCATGGCAGTCACTTTCAGAACAAAATGATGGTAGAACTAGCATCTAAGCAGGGATTTAGACATATTCATTCCTCCCCTTATTAACCCCAGGAAAATGGGCAAGTAGAGGCTATCAACAAGTATCTCAAGACCATCTTGCAAAAAAACTGTCAGTCAGAGTAAGTCTGATTGGAACGTCATGCTATATCTCGTGCTTTGGGCATACTAAACCATAGTTAAGACTACCACAGGTTTTTCCCCTTTCCAGTTAGTGCACGATGTGGAGTCGATTCTCCCTATTGAATGTGAAATCCCTTCTCTTAAGTTGGCAGTCATTCTCCTACCTGACACTTCATATCTAGAGCGATGCCTTGTGCACCTAGAGAGTCTTGATGAGAAACGTTGGGACGCCTTTATGACCATCGAGGTGAACAAAAAAAGTGTCAAATTCCAGTACAATAAGTCTGTCTGTCCTTGTTTGCATGATGAGGGTGACTTGGTCCTTTTATATGACCAAGCCAAAGAACCACTGGGGGCAGGCAAGTTTAAACCCATGTGGCACGGTCCTTATATCATGCGACGTGTTCAAGAAAAGGAGCCTATGAGTTAGAATATTATGAAGGGAATGTGTTGGCCGAGCCCAAAAATGGGCTCTACTTTAAAAGATATTATGCTTAAGCCTAGGCTTGAGTGGAACTCTTTGTATACTAATGTAATTTAGTGTATATACATATTTTCCCCTTCTCTTTGTCTTTGGCTTGCTTATCGAGTTTTCCCTTTATTGACAGATGTCAATGGAGTTTTTGGTCTACCTAGGATTCGCAGACGGAGCCAGTCGTCATACATGGAACTTAGCTTCCGCCGCTTGGGTGGTTTACTCACCAGAGGGCCTATTGGTGTCTTTAGGTGGCGTATGCCTAGGGCCATCCACGAACAATGTGGTCGAATATAACGTCGTCATAGAAATTTTGTGCGAAGCTATCTCACATGGTATTCGCTCTTTAGAAGTTCGTCTGGATTCCTAGTTAGTAGTATGTCAGTTGAACGGATGTTACCATGTACGTGATCCTACTTTACTCCGACAATTCCTATGGGTACGTCTTTTAGAACGACAGTTTGATTTTATCACATATTATCACATTCCTAGGAGTGTTAATCATGTATCTGATGCCTATGCTAATTACGTTTTAGATTGGCATTTGTCACATTAATAAAGCAAAGAAAACCATTAAATCAATGTACACATTGTAAAATATAGGTAAATTTGAAGATCCTTTTTTATATATTTCAAAAAATATGGTGTTTATATTACAAAACTGGGGCTAAAACCCTCAATACACATATACAGTCGATATATAGATCCCACGACATCTACGCCCATGGCACCGAATGTGTGTTATGATAGCAAACCATGGAGTTTGCGAGATGTCGGAAGAGTCGTACCCATGCTCTAGGTACACCAACCACATGTCGTTGCACGGCTTCAGGTAGATCCTCCACCTGAACCATTGGAATCCTTTGTGTCAAACGAGACAGGTTGCCCTGCACGTTTTGTAGGACTCTCTCTGCTTCTCCTCCCGCTGCCTCATCTCCCTGGTTCCTTCGTCTATGTCGAGGGAATCCCTCTGGCCGTCGTGGACCCACATCTGCATTACACAAGTGTCTAGTTAATATTTAAGCACCATCCAAAAATATTTTTGTTCCTTAATACAAAAATACAAAAAAAATAAAATATTTAAAAACATTTTACCTATGTCACCATAGGCGGTCCCTAGTGGAAGTGGAATATCTGGATATCCTCTAAAGTCAATCCCCGCATAGGGATAGTCGTCCAGAAAAATGATTTGTCGCCACCACCAAAAGAAAAAATCCTCGTTGTAGGGTGTTGGCACCCTACCTCCCCCCTATCATCTCATAACCTCAGTCCACCATGCCATGGATGGATCGCATGGTCCTCTAGGAAGGATCTCCACTCTAGGACCCAGACCTGGAACCTGCTCGAAAAAAAAAACTACACAAGATGGAGGCAAACCCGAAGTTTCGCTTACTCCCCTATTTGCACTCTGTTAACTGACCTTTCATATTAGTCAGCAGTGAGGTACACTAGTCATAGACAGTGGGTCTCACACACTGCACTATGTAAAACATGAGCAGCCTCGATGTCTGGTGCAATGAAGTCGAACATGTGATCCTGGTCAATACAAGAAGAATTAGTTAGACCTAAGTGACTTGGGATGAGTCACAGGTGAGTGTTGGGGACTTGTTGTCCCTTGACCAAGTTTTGAGGAACACTTGGTCATAATTGACCATTTTTGGACTTCGATAGCCTGTCAAAGATGGAGCACCGCGCGAAGCAGAGATCACAGGATCTCGGTCCACTTTTGGGCCCCTTTTAGGGTTTTGGGTTAATGTAATGGAAAAGGGATGTCGGCCCGTGGGTTTACCCATGCTTAGGCCCACTTTTGTAATGTATAAATAGAAGTATAGACAATGTAAGAAGTAGTAGATGTGATTGCTTAGTGCAATTGGTAGTGCATCTATGTGATGTCGAATAAGTGCTCTATGCGAACTGTGTAAGGCTTGCAAGGCTAAGTGCAATTTACTGTGTGGTTGATATAGAAAGCTAAGTGTCGTAACGCAAGGAAGAAGGATCTAGCGAGCTGCACATATCTTATGTCCTATGCGAAGAAAGGTTTTGGAGGCTTTGTGCTTGTAATAGCTTGAAGACTATAATAAAGAAGAATATCTTGTGGGCATAGCCCCAAGGGGGGGGGGGGGTGAACCACGTAAATCTGTGTGTTATGATCTTTGCTTTGGTTCAATGTGTTTATCTTTGCTTATGCTATGTGCTTTGATATATCCACTTATGCTCTATGCTTCTTAGATATATATGATTGTTAGATCTGATGTGTATGAGGATTCTTAGTGTTGATCTACTGGATCTGATCTGGGTTACTATGGTTAAGTGTCGAAATACTATAAATCTGGGTATTCACCGCAAAGCTTTGTGTTGTCTGCGAAGTATAATAAGGGTTAAATATTGATGAATGATCTATGCTAAGTGCCCTGTAAAAGATATAATCACAAATATGTGTCCCAGCTAAGGTTGCAGACACCTGATTCCTACAACCACCCCTGCCTCTACCTCGGTTGAGACTTCATCTGCTTCGCAGGTGTTGTCGAAAGGGTCGGTAGTTAGGGCTTTGTTGGTGCACTCTTGAGTGTTGAACCCTGGGTCTGCCCCTGTGCCAACAAATGCTTCCGTTGTTGGAACCTGAAACTGTGATCGTTGGGAACTGAGGAAGAAGAAACTTTGTGCAAAAGAAATCTCTGTGCATAGATCTGTTTCCCTAGGGTGCAACTTTTTACTCGACCTATGAATATTTGTGCCAGGAATAAGGTCAGATATGGAGAAAGGAAGATCAAATTTGAAGAAAAGAAGCGAGATCTAAACGCTCTGTGCTCTAAGAAAGGTAAAAGTGGAAATTTCTGAAAGAAAGAGGTCAGATCTGCATAAAAGAGGTAAGATCTGTAAGCTTTGTGCTTTAATAAAGGTAAGAATAGTTAAAAGTTATTAGATCTGGAAGCTTTGTGCTCTATAGAAGTAAGATAAGTGATTTTTTTTGTTTCTAGAGCATGGATCTAGGTATGTTTGATAGATTATGTCCTAGCTTAAAACCTAGGGCATTAATAGATGAAAGAAAGTTTGATATGAATAGATCTGATAAGTATGTTATACCTATGCATAGAAAGAATGTTTGGACTAAAAAATGGATGCGGGATCCTAGAAATAATTTTTTGCAGGCCAGTTATCATGATCCTGGTGCGCAGTACAGAAGAAGTTGGGGATCATTTAAGAGAAAGAGAGGATTGACCCTATGTTACAGTTGCAGAAAACTAGGCCATCTAGCTAAGGAATGCCCTGGTGGAAAACCTAGTTGTCTTTGTTGCAAAGCTTTGGACCATGAAGTATTGGATTTCCCTAGAATGATTGCTAATCTTGAAAGAATGAATTTGCATGAAGAAAACCCTAAGACAGCCCCAGAAATAGCAGAACCCTAGAAAGAATCAGAAAAAAAGTATTAATACAGATGAAAGAAACTCTAAATGGGCATAAAGATGTCAGTTTATCAGAAATTTTCAAAGAAAAATAGAAAATCGAAGTAAGAATAGGAGACTTCAACATAGACTGTGTTCTGGATGAGGAAACACAGGTGAATATTATGACAGAAAGAACTTGGGAAACCCTGGGAAAACCTGCTATGATTCCTTCATTGGGAGGAATAAGCTTGTTTAAAGGAAAATTGGTAACCCTATGTGGAAGGATTACCCAGATACCTCTGAGCATCAATGCAACGTTGATAGAGGAATAATTTGAAGTTATCAAGTTTATTGAGAACAGCGCCCCATTTCCGGCTTTGTTAGGCAAAACCTAGATTGAGAAAGACCACATCCGAAGAAATGAAGAAAAGGAAACCCTAGAAAAGAAGAAGCAAGACCTAATAGATTTTATGACTAGAAAGATCACCTACTTGATGGAAGAACAGGGTAACAGATCAAAGTTATTTGACACCAAGGATTTGGATGTTGAAGTTGTAAGAACACTAGAAGAACCAAAGAGGACTAAAATGAATGTTCCAGGTGATGAAGAAGTATTTCCCTTGAATCCAAAGAACGAATATCGACAGCGCAAAGTGACTATGTCTGAAGAGGATAAGAATCAGAATGGGAAAAGGATCACTGAGACGAAGCTCACTGGGAAAAATGATAGAAAGATAAGTAAGAAGAAATCCCAAATCAAAAGACTATAGAAAGTTCCAGAGGGAACCCCGCAGAAGGAAAAATTGCAGAATTTGAGCTTCGTCGAGATAGCAGAACAACGACATAGGGAACTTCATCGTGGCGAAGCAATATAGTCATTGGAAGCTGATATAACCGTTCGACTGTTGCTTCGAATGGGTCGGAAAAGCATTGATGGCCCACTACCAGACCTTTAGACCGTGCCATAACGAACAGAACAAGAGTTAATGAAGCTTTATACCTGTTGCAAGCAAACCGTTACTAAAATTCCTATATATCTCGTCGCGCCATGACCTAATAACACTTTTTCCAATTGAGAATTTTGACCTCGCAGCCTTGATTAAGATTGTCCAGCGATCCTTACGACCTTACCTTCTACCCTATTACAGTACCTACGCTACTTTGAGAACCTGAGATATTGATCCTGAGCATATATGTCCGACGAATTTAGCGCAGCTGAAGAATCTGTAAGAGAGGTACTCGCTAGCCTTAGAGCCGAGAGAGTCATGTCGGAGAGAGGATTGTCTACAAGTTTACAGGCATCATCGACAAGAGGAGTGCAAGCCTCCCCGTCGACTACTTGAGCAGGAACATCCCAAGCCGGCGCAGAAAGAAGAACCAAACATAAAGACGATTTGGCCAACGCGAAGTTGGTTCCATCCATCCTAACTGCTTACATACCACCTCTTAGCGATGTGATCAACAGAGACAGTGTGCCTAGAGACTTGGAGTACACTCTAGTCACTGTGTACCTGCCAAAAGGTGTACGCGCAGTTTGCGTAGATCAAGACAAGGTTGCAACATTGAAGTTTAGTGACTTCAACCTGGGTGACCAGAAGGTTTATGGCATGCTCACTCCTTATAAATATTTGACGAAGACAAATGGAAAGAATTTGAAGATTGTCCCTCAGCAATGGACGATGAACCTCGTGCAGTCCACTCTACTCAACGTTATGAAGATACCGCACTTCAGCAGACACCGGGAGGTGAATGTTTGTGTGAAGTTGTTGTTGGCAAGTTACCATGGAGGATACTTATGGTTGAACCGTCACATAACATTTGATCCACTGTTGATCAAACGGATCACTGGGCTTAGCATGCAAGGCCCTGATCCCCACGATTACTATCCTGGAAAGACTGTGGATCGCGCTCTTGCTCAAAAAATCAAAGAAGCCTATGGAGATGTTGAGAAAGGCGTGTGAGGCTACAAGGTAGCTTCTATTGAAAGTGGTGTAGTGTGCCTCGCTTGTCAACTGATTGCAGGGAAGATGGTACGCAAGAATCGACCCACGCAAGTATCCGGATTTGTAGTCGACCTTGTAGGGAAGTGCGTAGAGGGACTACAGATGAATTGGGCGAAGTACCTGGTGAATCAATTAGAGATTAATTGTAGAGAAGCCCAGGATTAGGGGCTTGAATTACATTTTAGTCGGCTCTTAATACTTATAGCTTTCATTACATGGGAGCTATCGGAAGGTTCAACCTTCCTGGACATCGACCCCTTCGAACCATTGGCCGCGAAGTTAAGTACACTGTGGTTCTCAGATGATATGAACAAACAGTGGCAGTCAAATGTCATTTTCCATACCTACTACACCCAGTTGAAGTTCTCCATCCAGTCTAAGCCATGCAAGACCCTAAATACTTTACATAGGTTTCGACCCTTGATGAAGTTCAGCGCAGAGCGCCATTTCATATATATTACAACACGTCCTGATGAGCACAAGGAACATATTCAATCTTAATATAAGCTGACAGAAGATGACCTAGAGGAGATCACCAAGGAATGGTCAGCGGACCTCCTTATCTTAGTAGACCCCGCAGAAATGTCCGGCATCGACAGCCCAGAAGCTGCGTAGAATACACCTGGGCCCAGTAAGACAAAGAAAACAAAGTCGACAAAGAAGGATGAGGAAATCCAGGATGTAGACAACAGATATGTAAGAACCGCATCCATTACACCAAAGTAAGGAGGTAATGGCAAAGACTTAGAGGAAGTCGAACAGAGGCCAAGAGACGAAGTAGAGATCATAAAGAAAAGGAAGGGTTCACCTCTGAAACCTTCCTCCCGGAAGAAATCAAAAGCACCCGTGACTAAGTTGAAGACCACGCTCACTCCAGATGACTTTAGTTTTCTCATCGCAGCTATGAACGAAGCCATAGAAGAGATAACAAAAAATCAGGATGCTAAGAAAGAGACAATGTACAAAAGAATAGAGATCGAGCTCCAAGGAGTACAGCAAGCTCTCCAATATAGTTGCAGAGTCTCCTCTGCGGCCCAGCCAAAAGGAACAACAAAAGAGGGAGATGAACCAGTTCAACTCTACAAGATTGCTGACACAATTGAAGTACACCTTCGGAAGGCACGGGATGAAACAGCGCATGCCATCCAAGCCTTAAAGAAAGCACAGGAGGAAATCATTGAGCAACGCTGAGCTACTCAACAAGAGAAGGATGCTATCCAACTGAAATTTGAAGAAGATAGAGCGAAGATCCAAAAAGAGAAAGAGCAGTTACTCGCGAAGCAGATTGGGATTGAAGAAGCAGTCAAAAGAGCATTTCACTCTGTGATCGGCTTAGAATAGAAGGCAGAAGAACCAATAGAATGCCAAGTGATGAAGCTTGTTGAAGTTATTCATCAATTTCAACAAAGAGTCGTGGACTTAGAGCTTCAAACCATACCACAGACCCCACAAGAAGTGCGCGACCAGCGAAAAATAACTGCCCGAAGCACCGTAGAAAGGATTAAATCACTCACTGAGGAATGCAAACAGTTAAGTAGCAGAAGTGCGTAGATCTACGAGAACCTAATCGAGAACCCAGAATTCAATAAATTGGAGTCGCAGCTCCAAGAGGCAAAGTACGATGTCGAAACTCTACAAGTGTAGTTGAAGACCCTATCACCTGTAGAGAGAATGAAGAGGTTTCCAGAGCAACGCACAGCCAAACAACAGATTCACACACTTTAGAGTAAAGTAATGGAAGTCTCTCAACAACTTCAACCAATGCAAGAAAAGGCATGCCAACTGTTCATTGAAGTTGAAAGCCAAGGAGTATATCTTGAACAAGTTGTGAATACAGCAGAATGGCGCCTAGAAGGGTCGGTGAACGAGGCACTCATCCAGGAGTTCACCGAGCAAGAGGTAGTAGCAATGCGGCAGGTCGAAGCAACTTGAGCCAAGCTCGAAGAATTCGAAGCAGAATTGGTCAGACCTGAGTGACTCAGGACGAGTCACAGGTGAGTGTTGGAGGCATGTTGGCCCTTGACCAAGTTTTGAGGAACACTTGGTCATAATTGACTGTTTTCGGACTTTGACAGCCTATCAAAGATGGAGCGCCAGGCGAAGCAGAGATCACAAGATCTCGATCCACTTTTGGCCCCCTTTTAGGGTTTTGGGTTAATGTAATGGGAAAGGGATGTCGGTCTGTGGGTTTACCCATGCTTAGGCCCACTTTTGTAATGTATAAATAGAAGGATATGCAATGTAAGAAATAGTATATGTGATTGCTTAGTGAAATTGGTAGTGCATCTATGTGATGTCAAATAAGTTCTCTATGCGAACTGTGTAAGGCTTGCAAGGCTAAGTGCAAGTTACTGTGTGGTTGATATAGAAATCTAAGTGTTGTAACGCAAGGAAGAAGGATCTAGTGAGTTGCGTAGATCTTATGTCCTATGCGAAGAGGGGTTTTGGAGGCATTATGCTTGTAACAGCTTGAAGACGATAATAAAGAAGAAGATCTTGTGGACATAGCCCCCCGGGGGGGGTGAACCACGTAAATCTATGTGTTATGCTTTTTGCTTTGGTTCAATGTGTTTATCTTTGCTTATGCTATATGCTTTGATATATCCACTTATGCTCTGTGCTTCTTAGATATATATGATTGTTAGATCTGATGTGTATGAGGATGCTTAGTGCTGATCTACTGGATCTGATCTAGGTTACTATGGTTAAGTACCGAAATACTGTAAATCTAGGTATTCACTGCGAAGCTCTGTGTTGTCTGCGAAGTAAAATAAGGGTTAAATATTGATGAATGATCTATGCTAAGTGCCTTGTAAAAGATATAATCACATATCTATGTCCCAGCTAAGGTTGCAGACACCTGATTCTTGCAACCACCCCTGCCTCTACCTCGGGTGAGACTTCATTTGCTTCGCAGGTGTTGCCGAAAGGGTCGGTAGTTAGGGCTTTGTTGGTGTGCTCTTAAGCATTGAACCCTAGGTCTTCCCCTGTGCCAACACTGTGTCGGTCATTCCTCAGAACTCTTGACTTTTCATATCGGCCATACCCTCAATTTCTCTCAAAATCACATGATAATATGATCTTATCATGCACCCTAGCCTTACTTTCATCATTGGTAGGTCACATTGAACCCAACAATCGACATTTCATCATTGGTCGTTGACTAGGTGGTTTCCCTTGTGTTTGACGGAAAAACATCTATTCACACTTTGGGATTCGTACAGTGTCTTGGATGCCATTAGCCTTATTGGTGGTTCCCTCGCCTTTGTCAGCAGTTTTCATCATTGGCTGCTATTCAGAGGGTATTTTTCATGTACCACTTTCATTTGGCACACGCGAAAGATGCACAGGTTCGTTGGTTCGTGAACATTTTCTTCGTCCGATCTCCACCAAATTATGAAGCTCCTACTTTGTTCCCCGTGCTGACTAATGAGAGATGCCTTAATTCTCTCCTTTCAGTGGGTCTCTTTCCATCGACTTCAGCTCATTTATTCTGGATATGGGACCTAGAGTTTTAAGAGTACCTTGAGACTTGCAGTCATTAGTGGCAGGCTTTCTCACCATCAACAGATGGGAATACATCAATGTCTCCTGATCAATGGATTCCTTAGGTGTTCGACATCGACTCATTTATTCACACTTGTAGGAATGTACTCGGTGCCTTGATACCTACTTTCATTATTGGTAGGTTGTCTCGCATTTGTTAACGGTATACCTCAATGACCAGTAATCAAACGATGTCTCATTATGTTTGACCTCAACTCCTTTATTCACATAATGTAGACTTGCACCTTTGGCGGATAGTGTAGAAGACTTGAAGACATCACTATGTGGCCGCATCTTTCCTGAGTTGTTGCCTCCTTTTCATTGTACCAATACCTGTTTGACTTCAGTGATCATGGGAGATCAGATTGTACTCCATTGTATACAGATATCTTCAAATTGGTTTTGAGACTGGTTCGTGATTATAACAGCTTTTGGCATATAACCGCATTTGTATTTGCTTATTCATGGCCATGGACACACATTTGGTATATTTTCCACATGGATCTGCATTGTATTCTATTGGCAGCCATGTATGTAAAGTCAACACAGAATGTAATGAGCAACTAGTCTTTCCATCTGGGTTTACACCACTCCACTTTTGGGTTATTTATAATGTATTTCGGCGATCGTAGATACTCCTCTGATCTCACACATTAGGGGATATTTGTTATAGCAAGATTTTCCTCACCATTGATATCTTGCACAGAGGGCCTTTTTCCATTTCCCTATGCAGACTTGTCATCCCTTTTTTGATGAATCCAGAGCTAAAAATACATATTTTTCCACATATACGCGCCCTATCTACTATACAGCATGCGTATATGTTGGCTGATCCACTACAGCCCGTGTACATTGGGATTTGTGCCAAAAAATACAAAAATGAAGTCGGGTTTCCATGTCACGACAGGAGATCTTTGATCCTTGGCCTTCCATATACTGGAAATGTTCTGACTCGGCCCTTTAGTTTCATTTTGAAGTCTATAAGAGCATAATTCCGAGCTATGGAAAAGAGGAGAAAGCATTCAACTTTGAGAGCAAATTTACTCTAGAGAAATTAATTCATATTGAGTCTGCATCCCTTTGTCCCTCAAATCTGAACATAGTGTTCAGCCCCTAAGCTCTTTTCCTATTGTTGAGAGAACCTCATTGTCTCTTTTCTATGAGCTTGCCTTTGGTGGAGGATTGAAGTGGTGGAGGCCCAGTTAGAAGGAACTTGGTTTCTTGGTTTCGAACCATGCTGACACGGAAGTCTATAATGTTTTCTCTTCTGCTGATCATTTATTAATAGAAATATTCCTTTCCCGTCCAATTGGTATCGTGCAAATATATGATTATTATCCATGGGCATGTTTGTTGTGTTTATTAATGGATTATGCTATCTAATGTGCTAACCCCTTTATATTATCACTATATGCTTGCTCTGCTTGTTTGTTGAGAACTTGTTGCAGGTATAAATCTTTGGGTCGAAGTGCTCAACGGTGGAACATCATCAAACATTGGAACGAGGTAGGCTTCTTTATTATCTCGATTGCATATTGGTTTATATAGCATATGTTGGAATTGAGTAGATTTTTGCAATCATACCTATCTTTTGTGGTTTAGCCTGGCCATAGAGAGTTTTTCCCTCGTAACAATAATCATCTGGAGTTATGTTCACTCTCTGAATGGAGGAGGTTATCTCTATGTTCCTAGCTCTGTCTCAGGAAGGAACCACGAACCCTTCTTATGGGATTTCTCTCAGGTTTGTAAGCTGAGAGAAAGACTTCACATAGTTACAATGATCCACACCTCACAGGTTTGTAAGCTGCAGAATGACTCACATAGTTGCATTCATCAACAAGTATTACTATTAGTTTTGTGATTGTTTTTTTCAAGTTTGGAAAGTATTTTGCAAGCTTATTGGATTCTCTCACCTCATTGTTATATTGTGTAGCAAAAACATACTTAGTTGCAGGTCACTAAAGGATCGGAGTGAATTTCAGAGTTGGAAATTCACATTCAACCATCCAAAGTTTCTATTATTTTTCTATTCTTGTATCCACCATTTTCCTCTCATCTATAAGCATTTTTTTTATCTGAAATAGTCACTTAAAACTTCATTTTTATATTCAAATTTCCACATTTAAATTCTTGTTTTATGTGCTAACAGAAATTGACAAGTTTCCAAGTGTTTTGTAGCATTTTCTAGCAAGTTTAGCTTGATGTTTTATGCAGATTTTCACCAGGATAGGAGAAGTGTTGACTGTTTTGGGCCTCAAAACACTCCAAAAAGTCTCCTAAAGTTTGGGTACCAAACCCACTTTCATTTCTCTTCTTCTAAAGCATTGTAAGCAGCCCAAGAGAGTCTCTTGGGCTTGCATTCTCACTCTTAATTCCAAAAATCTGATATTGTAATTTAGTTAAAAAATATTGTCCACACCTTGCAAAGAGATTGGTCTAAGCCATCCTTGCAATATCGTGAAGGCTAGGTTTAGATTTAATTTTCTGCATTTCTTTTATTTTGCTCACCTTGGCCAAAAATGGTAGGCTTGTCCTCCATCTTGTGTCATTGTTGTGATGTTGCTTTTTAATTTTCAAGTCATTTAAATTATTTGTTTTTCCCATGCCTTGCAAAGAGATTGGCATAAGCCATCCTTGCAATATCATGAAGGCTAGTCTAAATTTTAAATTATTGCAAAGTAATCATATTTGTGCTTCGTCTTTCCCTCTATTCTCTCCCCTTGCCACTTTGTGGATCTTGGGTAACTAAGAAAGGAAAAAGGATTGAGAGGTTAGTTTAATTAGGCACTCAATTGCTATTGTTTCCACCATCAAAAAGGGTGACTTGGGAGGCTACAAGGGGTTGAAGTCAGGGACGGCTTCGTGGCACTATGTGTCCTCCTTACTTGAGTGCTCAAGCATTCCAGATTTGACATGTGGAGCTAGGGAAGGACCTTGTATGTCCTTCTTCTTGAGTGCCCAACATATCCTTTTGGTTGAGGGGATAACAATTTGGGGTAGGCACATAGTCTAGGCTTGTATCTTTCACTCTCTAATCCCCTTAATTCAAGAGAGACAAAATTTATTAAAATCAATCAACACAACTTTCACAACATTGCATCTCAAGTTCATCTTTCAAGCAATCTTACTCTCCATGTTGTGTAATATACATTCAAGCAAGTTTACCTTCTAAGCAACTTTACTTTTTCAAGCAACTTTACTTTTCAAGCAACTTCTTTCATTGTGCATATTTACATGTATTAAAGATTCTTATTTTTGGTTGCAAGCATTCTTTGTTCACTTGGAAATAATTGTCTAAAGTTAATAGTCATTCCATTACCTAATTCATTGTGTAGATATTTCATGTCTTATTTCATGTTGTAGATGTATATTTAATTGCTCATCTCAATAAGTAAACTTTGGGTATATTTTAGGCACTGGACTATTTGTTATATTGTCAAATAAAAGGTTTGTATGTCATTAGAGGAATTGCATTTGCATTGTTTTCTTGTCATTGGGTTGGGTCTCCCTAATAAAACCAAATCAACTCCTAGATCATTAATTAAAACTTCACATAGTTAAGTAGGGTCTACCCCGCTTGGCTTCCCTAGGAGTGAGTCTAGACGGAAGAAGTTTGGATCAAGGTGACAGTGGGTCTGGACTTAGGCTTGTGCCTTCAAGAACACACCAAGTGGGTTGGAGACTTCTCCACGTTAGTAGGTGTGTATAAGGACGACAACATATTTGGCGTCATTGCCGAGGATAAGTCTATTATCCTTGGTTAATCGACAAACTCTAATTAATTCTTTAAAAACTAAGAAATAAAACTTTTCCCTAAAAAATTTTAACTTGAGTTGTTATATTCGATATTGCGTAGTCTCTAAGTGGCGACTCCACTTGATAATTCTTTGAGGTATACTCCCAGGAGGAATCCACAAGGGTTGTTTTGTTCCTTTATTGAACCTGAAAATGTTTATAGGAGGAGAATAAACAGAGTCGCTCCTCATAGGCTACTTGAAAGTCTTGGAGAAGAAGAAATCTATGATATACATCTCTTGTTTTCACATAATAATCCTACAACAACTAATCCTACCTCAACTATGGGTGACCTATTGAGGCCATCTAATTTTGTAAATATTCAAGGTTATCCTCATCCTATTCCTAACAAAGCTATTGAGAAGTTGCCTTCTTTTCAGAGAAACAATGTTGTTACTGCCAGATCTCACATCTTGAACTTCAACTTATGTGTCAGAAAGTGGTGTAATGGTCATAATCACGAAGATGTCAAGATGACCCTTTTTGTGTATTCTCTGGAGGGGGAGGCAGGTGAATGGTTCTCAGAACGAGATCCTAGCAAATTTAGCACCTTGACCGAAATTCATAAAGCCTTCAATAAGAGATGGGGTGATTAGAAAGAGGATCATCATTTATTAGCTTCCCTTGGCACAAGTCAAAAGAAGGAAAATGAAACTATGGAAGAATTCAATAAGAAATTTAATGACTTGGTTAAAAGCCTCCCTCAAACTATCAAGCCTCCTGATGCATCTATCTTAATTCATTATATGGAATCTTTTGAGGGAAAAATCAGATATCAGTTAAGGGATAAAGAACCAACAACTCTAAGGGATGCACAAAAGCTTACTATCATGATAGATAAGAATATGAAATATGCTAGAAAGTCAAATATTTATGGTTTCTCAAGGAGAAATTCTTCCAAACCTATTGAGGAGAAGAAGAAAAAAGTTGCAAATCAAGAGTCTTCTAATGATGGCATTAAGGATCTCACTCAATTAATCAAGCAAATGGAAATTAACCATGCTAATCAAATGAATGACATGCAAAATAGGTTGATAGCCATGGAGAGGGCTCAATCTAGTAGACCTCGTCATAAGCCAAATGATAAATGGCCAGAGAGACCTCCACCTCAAGATCAAAGGCCACCAAATCCATTTGAGTCTACTAACTTGGTTAATGACCATGTTATCCCTTATTGAAGGCCTTGTGGGGAATTTCACGAAGAATCAACTTGCCCAGTCTTCATTGAAATTTGTGGTGAAGAAGGCGTCTCTAGATCAGAAAGTGAACAAGTTACCATGTGTGGTCGAAAATATAATGTTGGCATGAATGAATGGATGGAACTAATTGAGTATACTAAGGATGTAAATTGCATGAATGATGTAGTGGATAAAGAAACAGAAAAGTTTGGTCCTAAGCCTACTCCAAAGCAAGTGTCAGATTTGGCTAGATATAGAGACTTTGCTTACCAAAGAAATGGAACTAAGAATCAAGATAAGCCTCAATCAAGTGCTCTTAAGGTACCTCCTCCCCCTCCTAAATCAATTATTCCTACAAATACAGAATCAAATATTGACTTAGGGGGATGGTTGAATAATGCAAAAAATGTTGGTCTCTGTAGCAAAAATTATGAATATTCCATCTCAAATAGAGAAACTACTTAAAGCTATATAAAATCCTTCTCAGAACAATATTGGCAGACTACCAGTTGTAGTTTACCAGATGCACCTATGATTTTACGAAATTGGGATAGGGGGAATGAAAAGAATCAACCATTTTATCTTTCTCTACTTGTGAACAACCATCTCCTTCATAATTGCATGCTTGATTCTAGAGAAAGTTCAAGTGTTATGACTAAGAAAGTGATGGAACAATTAAATCTAAGGATTTCAAGGCCCTACCATAACATTTGTGCCATGGATAGTAAAATGATTAAGGTGCATGGTTCGATTAAAAGTTTACAAGTACATTTGGCTACCTTCCCTGACATCATGATAGAAATGGATATAGTAGTGATAGATGTGCCAGATGCTTGGGGTATGTTGCTTTCAAGAAAAACAGATGCATATTTGGGGGGGGATCTACAAATGGACCTAACTTATCCCACCATCCCCACTACAAATGGAGCCATGTTTAAACTGAATAGAGAATTGGAAAGAAGGTATCATGTAGAAGACCCAATGAATCCCAGAAACAAATTGAAGTATAAAGAAGATGACCTTGGAAATTATGCTATCTTGTCTAACTCTTTAGAGCCCATTATGGAAAGAATTAGTGAGGTATGGTACATGCATTTTGATGGTGCATTTTCTAGAGCTGGGAAAGGTGCTGGAATAGTCATTGATTCTCCATCTGGTCAGGAATTTAAGTTTGCATATAGATTGGAATTTGATGCTACCAATAATGTGGCTGAATATGAAGCTTTGTTGCTTGGTTTAGAGATTTGCAAGGACATGGGTGTCAAATGTTTGAACATAAAGGGAGATTCAGATCTAGTCATCCAACAACTTAAGAACAAGTTTGCATGCAAATCTGAAAGGCTGAAAAAATATAGGAATGCAATATGGGACTCCATGGAATCTTTATGCTTTAGACCTTGTTTTATTCTTAGAGATCATAAATTTAAAGCAGATGAACTGGTTGTAGCTGCTTCCACACTTCAACTCTCCCATGATTTGATTAAAGAAAACATTACGATAGAAGTCATATTTAGGCCTTCAGTTCCGAATAATATGGATCATTGGAAAATATTTGATGATGATAAGCAAGTTATTAAATTCTTAAATCACATGCAAGAATTTTCTGAATTCCATGTCAATGAAAAAAAAGAGGGATGTAATTATACAGAAAATGATTATAAGGTTAACCCAGTCCCTAGAGGCCTTATTGCACGAGAAAAACTATTTGGCAGGAAATATGGTCACAAACCAAAGGAAAAAACAGGTATAAAACCAAGTGATCACTTGGAAGTCAGCATAGGAATTGATAAAGAGCCTAGAATGGTGAAGGTTGGAAAAAGCACACTTATAGAGGAAAGAAAAGAAATTATTAAATTACTAGGAGATTATAGGGATGTTTTGGCTTTCACCTATGATGAGCTTAAGGTCTATAGGGAAGATGTGATTCAACATGTCATTCCTTTGAAGAAGGAATCTAAGCCCTTTAGACAAAAGTTGAGACAAATTAACCCCAAGTTAGCTCCTTTGGTCCAAAAGGAGTTACAGAAAATGCTAACCGAAATAATTACCCAAACTAGACATTCTTCCTAGTGTTTGAATTTGGTGGTAGCTAGAAAGAAGAATGGTCAAATCAGGTTGTGTTTAGGTTTCAGAAATTTGAACATTGCATGTACAAAATATAACTATCCCCTCCCCAATATGGAAACATTATTACAGAGGGTAACAGGTTCCCGGGTGATTTCAATTCTTGATGGGTTTTTAGGTTATAATCATATCAAAGTCAAGGAAGAGGAAAGGCATAAAACTACCTTCACTACTGCATGGGGTACTTTTGAATATCTAAGATTGCATTTTGGCTTGTCTAATGCTAGAGATACTTTTCAAAGAGCTCTGGATTATGCCTTTAGAGGATTGATTGGAAAAATCATTGAAATCTATCAGGATGACTTAACAATGTTTTCAAAGGATGGGAAGAGTCACACTGGTCATTTAAAACAGGTTTTTGAAAGATGTAGGGAATTTGGAATCTCTTTAAATCTAGCCAAATCAATTTTTGGGGTAATAGAAGGGAAAATTTTGGTCCACATAATCTCCAAAGATGGGGTCAAATTAGACCCAGAAAGAGTTGAAGCAATTGAAAAGGTCCCTTTGCCTATATCAAAGAAAGCTCTCCAATCCTTCCTAGGCCAAACAAAGTTTGTTCACAGATTCATTCCTAAGTATGCAAAGAAAGTAAATCCAATCTATAAGTTGCTTAAGAAAGATGTTAAATTCGAATGGAATGATGAAAGCAAGAAATCTTTCAAAGAAATTAAAACTACCATATCTGAAGCTCCCATCCTCATAAGTTCGGATTATTCCAAGGAGTTGTAGATTTTCTCCTTTGCCTCTGAAGATACCATTGCTTGTGTATTGCTTCAGAAAAATGACCAAGGCCAAGATCAACCCATTTCTTACATGAGTAGGGCTTTGCAAAATGCAGAATTAAAATACCCCATGTTTGAAAAACAGGCATATGCTTTGGAAAAATCCCTAAAAAATTTCAGAGTCTTCATTGGATAGTCCAAGGTAATTGGGTATGTTCCTAATTCAGTGGTTAAAGATGTATTATCTCAGTCATAAGGAATAGGTACAAGGGGCATGGATTGTTAAGATCCAAGAGTATGACTTGGAAATCAAACCAACAAAATTAATAAAAGGGCAAGGTCTAGCGAAAATGTTGACCGAGGGAAATGAAAAGGCTTTGGGTATGATTTGTCAGAATGATGATTCAGAGTGTTCCCAAAACATATTAAGGCTTGAACAGGTTGAATGGTATGCGGATATAATTTTCTATCTTAAAAATCTCACATGCCCAAACCATCTTATGGGTCATAAGAAAAGAGCTTTAAGGTTAAAATCATCTTAGTATGTCCTCACTAAAGATGGGCTAGGATGGAGAAATCCTGGTAGAATAATCCTTAGATGTATTGATGAAATTGAAGCCAAAAAACTAGTGGATGAATTCTATGTTGGATTTTGTGCTAGCCATTATGCAGCTAAAACAATAACTCATAAAATCCTTAGAGCAGGGTATTATTGGCCCACCATTTTTTTAGATGTCCATCAATTTGTAAGAAAATGTGAACCTTGTCAACTTTTCACTAGAAAGTAGAAGTTAGTTTCCCTCCCTTTGCAGCCAGTAGTGGTTGAGGGTTTGGACTTCATAGGAAAATTCAAGTATAATTCTAGTAATAGTTATTCATGGGTCTTAACATCTACAGATTATTTCACCAAATGGGTTGAAGCCATCCCTACTAAATCAGCAACTGAAAAGGTTGTCATGGATTTTCTTGAAGACAAGATAATAACTAGATTTGATATGCCTTCAAAAATAGTAACAGATAATGCAAAAGTCTATTGCTCGACAGAAATGTCCTCTTTCTGTTTCAAATATGGCATTATCTTATCACATGCATCAGATTATTATCCCCAAGGAAATGGTCAAGCTGAGTCAAGTAATAAAAATCTAATGACCATAGTCAAGAAAATTGTTGGGGAAAACAAAAGGTCATGGGATAGTAAAATTAAATATGCATTACGGGAAGATAGAATAACTAAGAAGGATGCAACAGGAAAGATTCCATTTGACTTGGTCTATGGTATGGATGTTAGATTGCCAATACACCTTAAGATTCCAGCGTATGGTTTATTTCAGGACTTTTCCACCGGAAAGGATGCAGTTCAGAACAGGATTGTTAAGGTTTAAGCTATTATTAGGTTTCTTTTCAATTCACTAGATAACCATAGCATAGATAGGATCACTGAGAAATACACAATCACAAGAGACACATCATTTATCCTGGGAAACCCTCATGGGGGAGAAAACCTAGCAAAAACTTCCTTAATATAGATAGCCAATACAATGCCAAGAGATAACTCAAACAATACGGAAAGTCCTCTCCCAAGAATGTGCCTCTCTCTCTCTCTCTCTCTCTTCCTTCTTCTCCAACTACAGCTCTGAACTTGTGCTCTGATGAACAAGTGAGTGTGTGTCCAAATGAGGCGCTAGCCTCTCTTATTTATACAATCTGGCAGGCACTGAACTAAGGTGTCTTTTCAGTGGAAGGGCCGACTTTCCAATCTGAGTGGTTATAACCATTTTAATATATTCTGGGGTCGACTTCTTATTTAGCCTATTACAATTAGGGTTTGACCAATCCGCAAAAGGGGATTTGGTCATTTACAATACCCAACATGATCAATCCACAAAAGGGGATTGATCTATGAATAATACATCAATAATAAATAGAATACTATTTACAGTTACAATAATTCAACAAGGATTAATCAGATAATTGAGTTAGATGAAAACAGAAGAAAAGCTTATGATCAGAATTGTAGAAATCAGGAAAAGATTAAAAAGGCATTTGATAAATCAACGAGGCAGAAGGACTTCATA
Source organism: Picea engelmannii (assembly GCA_009831015.1). Lineage (NCBI taxonomy): Eukaryota > Viridiplantae > Streptophyta > Pinopsida > Pinales > Pinaceae > Picea > Picea engelmannii. The sequence goes on from ML783972.1 coordinate 142,729, forward strand.
ATGTTAATGTTTATGCCATTATTATAGTTCTTTTCATTTCAATAGATAACAGCAACATAAGAACAAGATCACTGAGAAATACACATTCACAAGAGACACAGCATTTATCATGGGGAACCCTCTAGGGGAAGAAAACCCAGCAAAACTTCCTAAATATAGATAGCCAATACAATGCCAAGAGATCTCTATGCTAAAACAGAAAGTCCTCTCCAAGATATGCGCCACTCTCTCTCTCCTTTGTCGGTAACAGATCAAAACTTGTCTCTCAAACTGAGCAAGTGAGTTGTGTTCAAATGAGGCACTAGCCTCCTTTATTTATACAAGTTCTGGCATGTGTGAAGTGTCTCTTCACTGGCAGGGCCGACTTCTCAATCTGGGTGGGTAAACCCACCTTTATTATATTTTTGGGTCTCTTAATTAACTGTTGGGGCTGACTTCTTATTCTTCCTATTACAATTGTCTTTTGACCAATCCGCAAAAGGGGAATTGGTCCTATTACAATATCCGACATGATCAATCCACAATGGGGATTGATCCTATGAATAAAATATCAATAATAATAAGAATACTCTTTGCAGTTACATTATTTCAACACTCCCCCTTAACAAGAAGGGTATTCTTCAGCAGCATCATGCGAGAGAGAGAGGACAACATCATCAACAGCATCAGGTGGGAGGAAAGCATCATCAATATCATCTTGGCTAGTGTATCTATAAATCATCGAAATTTTTCTTCATCGGCAGCATCGTCATTCTCGAAAGAATGTCATCATCATCTGCATCAATATGTATCAGTATAAAAATGATACCTCATCACAGCACTAGGCTGGCCCATCACAGTACTAGACTGGCTCTATGTCACAGTTGTTAAGCTAGTAGCTCAGTGCAAGTCACATCTTGATTCATGTCTAACAACTAGGTCAGAAGCAAGGTATACATCATCTTGCTTTACGTCTAACAACTGGGTCAGAAGCAAGGAACACATCATCTTGTTTTGCGTCTAACAACTAGGTCAGAAGCAAGGAACACATCATCATCTTGCTTTACGTCTAACAGCGAGGTCAGAAGCAAGGAATCATCTTGCTTTACATCTAACAGTGAGGTCAGAAGCAAGGAACACATCATCATCTTGCTTTACGTCTAACAGCGAGGTCAGAAGTAAGGAATCATCTTGCTTTGCGTCTAACAGCGAGGTCAGAAGCAAGGAACACATCATCATCTTGCTTTATGTCTAACAACGAGGTCAGAAGCAAAGAATCATCTTGCTTTACGTCTAACAGCGAGATCAGAAGCAAGGAACACACACGTCATCTTGCTTTACGTCTAACATCGAGGTCAGAAGCAAGGAATCATCTTGCTTTACGTCTAACAGCGAGGTCAGAAGCAAGGAACACATCATCATCTTGCTTTACGTCTAACAGCAAGGTCAGAAGTAAGGAATCATCTTGCTTTACGTCTAACAGTGAGGTCAGAAGCAAGGAACACATCATCATCTTGCTTTACGTCTAACAGCGAGGTCAGAAGCAAGGAATCATCTTGCTTTACATCTAACAGCGAGATCAGAAGCAAGGAGCACACACATCATCTTGCTTTATGTCTAACAGCGAGGTCAGAAGCAAGAAATCATCTTGCTTTGCGTCTAACAGCGAGGTCAAAAGCAAGGAACACACATCATCTTGCTTTACGTCTAACAGCGACGTCAGAAGCAAGGAATCATCTTGCTTTACGTCTAACAGCGACGTCAGAAGCAAGGAATCATCTTGCTTTACGTCTAACAGCGAGGTCAGAAGAAAGGAACACACACATCATCTTGCTTTACGTCTAACAGCGAGGTCAGAAGCAAGGAATCATTTTTCTTTACGTCTAACAGTGAGGTCAAAAGCAAGGAATCATATTGTTTTATGCCTAACAGCGAGGTCAGAAGAAAGGAATCATATATACTCCCCCTTTCAGGGAGGGTCCTTTCGGACTATACCAAGCTTATCTCGAAAGTGTTCAAACTTTACACGAGATAGAGGTTTGGTCAACACATCAACAACTTGTTCATCCATGCTAACATACAAGAGCTTCAAGGCTCCTCTCTGCACTATGTCACGGATGTAATGATAGTGAATCTCTATGTGCTTCGACCTGTCATGGAATACAGGATTCTCTGTCATCTTTATGCAGCTCTGGTTGTCACATAGGATCGCGGTTGCTTCCATCTCTAGGTCAAATAGACCGGTCAGCAACTTTCGAAGCCATATAGCTTCG
>ML783972.1:147807-166773 GCA_009831015.1 Picea engelmannii
TCTATATGCTCACATGCTATCAAGTATAATACTTTACGACGACTGTTATCTCAATTATAGTCATCAGCTTATCATGTGTACCTTTGAATCTTATTAATCTTGATTAATCAAACCTGGAGCCTTGTCCTCAAGAATGAGTGCTTTCTTTTCTTTCAGATCTCCTTCACTAAAGTGAGGAGTGATTTCTTCAACCTGTTTGTTGTACTGAGACAATACGTTATCTTGACAGAAGGTTAGGTTAGAGGATAATCTCTATGATCAACTTTCAATCCTTCTAATAATTTGATCATAGCTTCAACATGCAACACTGATTAAAATAATGTCATGAAAAATAGATGCATATCAGAGTAATCACACCTAGGTTGCATCATTCCTCCGAATGTGTTGGATCTTGAGATCCTTCTGGATCTATGGCAAGAGATCCCTTCTCCTGCAAATGCTCTTTAAGGTTTAACCATTAAACATATGTCAGTACATACCTCTAATATCATTTGCGGGTGGTGGCACCATCTGGTAGTAGCGGTAATCATTACCAACTCTTTAAAAACTTCAAGGGTGACTGCCACGGGTAGTGCGGCTGCTACTGCAACTGGTATTGCAACTACAATTGGTTCTGAGACTGCAACTGCAACTACAACTTAGGGTTTTATGAGGAAACCCTAATTTTTCAAACTTCAAATTTTGAAATTTCGATCCAGGGAATAGATGTGTTGAGTTGAGGCGAGTATGTTGGTGTAGTCAGAATTTCGAAAATCCAACTTTTACCCCCCTCAAACTTGATCTGCATATTTCTAGACTAGTGCTTCTGGTACTCTGGTACTCTGGTACTTCTGGTACTTCTGGTACTCTGGTACTTCTGATACTTCTGGTACTCTGGTTTTCTGGTTTTCTGGTACTTTGTGAAACTAGGGTTTCACTTTCAAGGAGATCTAGCCACTGAAAAGGTGCGCTGAAGGTGCCAAAATGATCCTTGGGGGAGGGCGCAACTTTCTAGGTGGTTTTGGAGTTGAAAAGCTTCACTTTTGAAAAACCCTAATTTGCAGGTACTGCAACAGTGACGTTTTTCCTCTTGCGAAATATGCTTCCTTCAGGTTGGCTCTAAAACCATGTTAATGTCTATGCCATTATTATAGTTCTTTGCATTTCAATAGATAACAACAACATAAGAACAAGATCACTCAGAAATACACATTCACAAGAGACACAGCATTTATCCTGGGAAACCCTCTAGGGGAAGAAAACCCAGCAAAACTTCCTTAATTAATATAGATAGCCAATACAATGCCAAGAGATCTCTATGCTAAAACAGAAAGTCATCTCCAAGATATGTGCCACTCTCTCTCTCCTTTGCCGGTAACAGATCAGAACTTGTCTCTCAAACTGAGCAAGTGAATTGTGTTCAAATGAGGCGCTAGCCCCCTTTATTTATACAAGTTCTGGCACGTGTGAAGTGTCTCTTCACTGGCAGGGCCGACTTCTCAATCTGGGTGGGTAAACCCACCTTTATTATATTTCTGGGTCTCTTAATTAACTGTTGGGGTCGACTTCTTATTCTGCTTATTACAATTGTCTTTTGACTAATCCGCAAAAGGGGATTTGGTCCTATTACAATATCCGACATGATCAATCCACAATGGGGATTGATCCTATGAATAAAATATCAATAATAATAAGAATACTCTTTGCAATTACATTATTTCAACACATAATTGGGGATACAGTGTTATTATGGGATAAAGGCAAAGAAAAATCATGCAGACATGGGAAGTTTGACAGTTTATGGTTGGGTCCATATATGATCCAAAAAATAGCAAATCATAATTCTTTCTACCTCAACCATTTGGATAGTGAGCCCATGAATATTCCAAGGAATGGGCAGCAGCTCAAGCTATTTTTCAAATGATGAGCAACCTGGTGTCCAAAATGTGCACCCTTTGTAACATATCTCTAACCTTTTTCCTTTGAATATTTCAATTTTGTATTATTTCATTTATGGATATAGTTCATTGTATAATCATTTCATTTATGTGATTATTGTCAATACCATTTCATTTATTTATGGTTTATTATTTTACACATGTACTTATGTTGGGTATTGGTGAGCACTCTGTTTTGTAGATTCTGAGGTTCTCGCATGCTCTCCTTCCAAAGAGACTAAACATACATCCCCATGTGGAGCCAGATGTTGACCACCTATTTCGACTAGGGGGCCAACGTCATGTACCATGAAGATATGTACCTAGTGGTACAACCAGTTTGAAGACTTTTGGCTTAGCGGGGCAAATTTTTCCCCCGGCGCATCTTTTTATGTACTCGAAATGTTCGCTCCCTGCGTGGGATAATAATGTAATATGCTAGCATGAGTCAATTTTTGTCTAATTACCTAGGAATTTATCATTAGGGAAGTCATTTCATCGAGTGTTTTTTTTCCTCAGGTAATTAATCTTGCTTAACTGCAATTTTAATTATCCCTGAGTTTTCCACTCGCATAAATCCTCTAAAGTGGTGAAGGTGTTTTAATGATCGAGCCCAATGGATAAATAAGGTTTGTAAGTGTTGTAAATGACCATGCTAGACATATCCTAGAGTCTTGCGGAATTCCGTTAAGTTTTGATAGGATTTTTTAAATAATTAAAATTTCCGCAAACTGAAAAAATTTAATTATTTTTTATGTAAAATGTAAAAATTTGGTCCTTGGGGATTTTGTGTAGGGGTATGAGTACTCAAATAAAATGGAAAATTACCCCCTACACCCTTGGACCAATTTTCAGTTCAATTGGGCAAGTTTTTCTAGGTCATTGTCCATGAAGAGTCCAAGTCAGTGAAAAATCAGCAAATAATTGGTTAATTTAAAATAGTCAAATTTTGTAAAAATGACTAAAGTCATGAGAGAGTGGGAAAATGATTCCTAATGTATTTCCTAAGTTGGGAAAGTGATTTTCCACTTAGAAGAACCGTCATTGCTAGGTCAACAACCTCAAGTGGTGACTCCCTAAGAAAAAGTGTGCCCCCCTTGCTCATGAACACATGGGAAAACAAAAATTAAAACAAGAGGGTGGCCAAAACCCAAAGTAATCCCTCCTTGACCCTAACTTCATATTTGATGATTGGAAAAGGTGTTTTCCCCCTTCCCCACTCACCCCTCAAACCCTAGCCACTACCAAAACCCTAAAAGTGTGTCTCCCTTGATTTGACCTCCTTCTCTTTGATGTGTGACACTTGCAGCTCATCCAAGAGGGGTCTTTCCTCTCTCTCAAATATAAAAGAATGTCTAACCCTCTTCATTTCATCATCTATTCTCAGAGCAAATCTTTGTTGTCCAAATTTCTCCCATTTTTTCCCTCTCCCATTCTCTCATTATAAATCTTGCTACAAGTATTTGTAGCAACATTTTATGAATAATAAAGGAAGCTTTGGAGGATCTCTTATGTGAATGGAAGTCTTTTTGGTGCTCTTCATGGTGTTCTTGTGAAGTGATATTGTTGCATTTCATTTCTTGTATTTTTTTGCTTTCACTAGTTTAACTTGGATATCAAAGCAAAGTATTTTGTTTGGGAATAATTGGTAATAGTATTACTATTAGTTTTGTGATTGTTTATTTCAAGTTTGGAAAGTATTTTGCAAGTTTATTGGATGCTCTCACCTCCTTGCTGTATTGTGTAGCAAAAACATATTTATTTGCAGGTCACTAAAGGATTGGAGTAGTGAATTTCAGAGTTGAAAATTCACTCATTCAACCATCCAAAGTTTATATTATTTTTTTATTCTTGTATCCACTCGTTTCCTCTCATCTATAAGCATTTTTTTTATCTGAAATAGTCACTTAAAACTTCATTTTTATATTCAAATTTTCACATTTAAATTTTTGTTTTATATGCTAACAGAAATTGACAAGTTTCCAAGTGTTTTGTAGCATTTTCTAGCAAGTTTAGTTTGTTGTTTTATGCAGATTTTTGTTAGGATAAGAGGAGGTGTTGATCATTTTGGGCCTCAAAACACTCAAAAAAAACTCCTAAAGTTTGGGTACCAAACCCACTTTCATTTATCTTCTTCTAAAGCACTGTGAGCAGCCCAAGAGAGTCTTTTGGGCTTGCATTCTCACTCTTAATTCCAAAAATCTGATATTGTAAATTAGTTAGAAAATATTGTTCACATCTTGCAAAAAGATTGGCCTAAGCCATCCTTGCAATATCGTGAAGGCTATGTTTAGATTTAATTTTCTGCATATCTTTTCTTTTGTTCACCTTGGCCAAAAACGGTAAGCTTGTCCTCCATCTTGTGCCATTGTTGTGAGGTTGTTTTTTAATTTTCAAGTCATTTAAATTATTTGTTTTTTCTCGCACCTTGCAAAGTGATTGGCATAAGCCATTCTTGCAATAACGCGAAGGCTAGTATAAATTTCAAATTATTGCAAAGTAATCATATTTGTGCTCCGTCTTTACCCCGTATTCCCTCCCCTTGCCACTTTGTGGATCTTGGGTAACTAAGAAAGGGAAAAGATTGAAAAGTTAGTTTAATTATGCACCTAATTGCTATTGTTTCCACCATCAAAAAGGGTGACTTGGGAGGCTACAAGGGGTTGAAGTCGAGGACGGCTTCGTGGCACTATGTATCCTCTTTGCTTGAACGCCCAAGCATTCTGGATTTCACCTATGGAGCTAGGGAAGGACCTTGTTTGTCCTTCTTCTTGAGCACCCGATATATCATTTTGGTTGAGATGATAACAATTTGGGATAGACACAGTCTAGACTTGTATATTTCACACTCTAATCCCCTTAATTCAAGAGAGACTTAAAATTTATTAAAATCAATCAACACATCTTTCACAACATTGCATCTCAAGTTCATCTGTCAAGCAATCTTACTTTCCATGTTGTGTAATATACATTTCAAGCAAGTTTACCTTCTAAGCAACTTTACTTTTTCAAGCAAGTTTACTTTTCAAGCAACTTCTTTCATTGTGCATATTTACATGTATTAAAGATTCTTATTCTTATTTTTGGTTGCAGGCATTCTTTGTTCATTTGGAAATAATTATAAAGCTAAGAGTCATTTCATTACCTAATTCATTGTGTAGATATTTCATGTCTTATTTCATGTTGTAGATGTACATTTAATTGTTCATCTCAATAAGTAAACTTTAGGTATATTTTAGGCACTGGACTATTTGTTATATTGTCAAAGAAAATGTGTGTCTGTCATTAGAGGAATTGCATTTGCATTGTTTGCTTGTCATTGGGTTGGGTCTCCCTAATAAAACCAAATCGACTCCTAGATCATTAATTAAAACTTAACATAGTTAAGTAGGATCTACCCCCCTTGGCTTCTCTAGGAGTGAGCCTAGACGGAAGAGGTTCAGATTGAGGTGACAGTGGGTCTGGACTTAGACTTGTGCCTCCAAGGACACACCAAGTGGTTTGGAGACTTCTCCAGGTTAGTAGGTGTGCATAAGGACGACAACAAGAGGTTTAATTAGATGCAAGACAATTCATGAAACATTGGCTCTTATATTTAACAGTATATGGGCCCATATCTAGATGTTTCTTCTATGGTCGATAGTGAAGAACGTCTGTGCCTCTATGCCTAAACATTTTAGGCGTTCTATATTATACATAAGTGTTCATTCCTCCTCGGGTGAACTTTCATGGTGCAATAGAATGATAGTTTTCATTCAAGCACTTTTAGGTATATTTGTCTGGTGATGGTTTGTTAAGAGGCTTCTCTGTGCCATGTGGAAGGGGCTTGATGTTTTACTTTGGTTCAATGACTTTATTTTCACCTAGGTTCCTTGTATCGTGTTTGCTATGTGGTGGTGATCATGTTACGTTGTTCTATTGAGGTGCCCTTTACTGAGGATTTGTGATCTAAATAAGCCAAGTGTCTCGACCTGTTGGCAAACAGAGTCTTTGTTCTTTTGGCTCATTTATGTTAGTGGGACTATTCTTCTAGCGAGCAAAAAGAATATCCCTCATGTTCTAGATTTGTCTTGTTGAAACAAACTTGAAATAGAACACCCTTTCTAGTTTACACTCTTCACCCTATCACACACCAATTATTTGCAGTCACACTAAGAGGTTTGTTGGAGGTTCTCAAGTCATAGCGATCGTCAAGTTCTATAGTAGAAATCGGAGGCTTCCTTTTGGAATTGGGTATATAATAGAACCTCAAGATATTATAAATGTTCATAAGGTTTTAAGGAGACATGAAGAGTCCCTGGTCAACAATAAAAATTCCCTCGGGTCCCTCTTTGCAATTATGCACATGGAAATGAAACAACAAGAGCAATATGAAAGGACTATGGGTACTATAGGGGAATATGGGGGAAAAAAATCAAAGCTAGAAATGCACTGTTATAAAATAAAATGTTCCATTCAATACTCAAGCAAACTTCAGACTCCACATCTTCAAGACAAACCACAGAGGAGGCCAAGGAGGCTTCTTTGTGCCATGTGGAAGGGGCTTGATGTTTTACTTTGGTTCAATGACTATTTTCACCTAGGTTCATTGTAGTGTGTTTTCTATGTGGTGGTGATCATGTTACGTTGTTCTATTGAGGTGCCCTTTTCTGAGGATTTGTGATCTAAATAAGTCAAGTGTCTCGACCTGTTGGCGAACGGAGTCTTTGTTCTTTTGGCTCATTTTCTGTTAGTCAGACTATTCTTCTACCGAGCAAAAAGAATATCCCTCATGTTTTAGATTATTGTCTTGTTGAAACAAAGTTGAACTAGAACACCCTTTCTAGTTTACACTCCTCACCCTATCACACATCAATTATTTGCAATCACACTAAGAGGTATGTTGGAGGTTCTCAATTCATAGTGATTGTCAAGTTCTATAGTAGAAATCAGAGGCTTCCTTTTGGAATTGGGTATATAATGGAACCTCAAGATATTATAGATGTTCATAAGGTTTTAAGGAGGCATGAAGAGTCTCTGGTCAACAATGAAAAATCCCTCGAATCCCTCTTTGCAATTATGCACAACATGGAAATGAAATAACAAGAGCAATATGAAAGGACTATGGGTACTCTAGGGGAATATGGAGAAAAAAAAATTCAAAGCTAGAAATGGACTGTTATAAAATAAAATGTTCCATTTAATACTCAAGCGAAGCAACAACTTCAGACTCCACATCTTCAGGACAAACCACAGAGCAGGCTGAGGACAAAGATAAGGAAGCGTAATATGGACAGCAGCAAAAAGAAGAAATGGCAGTGGACTAGCCTCATATTTACCTGGAGACAAATCTGCAAAATTAACTCTGATAAATGTTATGTAGTTGTATATGCATCTTGAATGTTTTTTTATCGGTGTTATAGTTGGCATGTTAGTATGTATGTAGTCCCTAGAAAGTTGGGAAAGAAAGTCTTAGATGTTAAGAAAAATCTAAAGGTGTCGCTGGGCGACTTTTTTGAAACAGCAGACATGTACTCTCATTAATTTTGCCTTTCTAGCCACTATTAATATAAAATTCCCAAGTCTCGGTTATATATATATATATATATCCAAACTGGTATTTGACTAAGCTAGGCAAAAGGCTTTGGCGTCCGATGTAAGGCTTGAATCTTTGCTTCAAGATATCAAGAGTGTTCTCCAATCCTTCATTCTGCCATATTTATAGAGAACTTAATGTCAAAACAAATGCACTTTCCAAGGAGGCTCTGTCTCTTCCTGTGGGAGCTTTGGGCTTCTATGAGTTTATAGATAATGAGGAGACAGAATCAATGGAGTTCCAATATTAATTATGGGTACTGATGGTTTGATGAAGAGAGTGAAAGGTGCTCTGGTAAAACAATAGTATAGATGTATCTTTTTTTATTTATTTGTCTGAAACCATAAGTTGTAATCATAAGTTTATTTCTGAACAAGTTGTAGATGGTCAATTTTTTGAAAGACTGGTAAAGTTGTAGTGTGCATCTATGCATCAGTTTGTCTCACCTCCTTTCGAGACATGTAACATGTATATTCAGCCCTTATGAATAAAAAGTTTTTTTCCTGTGGAAAAAAATACACACAACTCTTAACTTTCTCTCAACAGATTCATCGATAATCACTTTTTCTTAGTACTTTGTCAAGGTACTTTGGGTGGGAAGATTCAAGAATACTCGTGGTTAGAAACAGAACAAGTATCAAATGATGATTTACTAGCAAAGTGAGGGACCGATCAATTATAATTATGTTCAGCATAAAGCAATTATTCATCCCAAGCCTTCAGATGTCCATGTCAGAGTTTTCTCAACAATTGCATTGTTGTTCTATTCACCTATTCTAATCTATTCATTATATGGGATGGAATGTTCTGCTCATCTTCAACTCAATATATTTGAGTGGTCATAATATACTCTATAAGTGATCAAGAAATGATTGTCACTATTAAATATAATGGATCTTGAAAATTATTGTTTGCCCAAACATGTTTGAGGAGTTTGTTGCCCTATTATGGTCATCATATATGAACCTATCCATTATGTTTCAGTTCCTACATCAACTCGAGATGGTAGCTCCATTAGTATGTCTTTGGATCATTTGAGGGCATGTTTTTATATTTAACATTAGTCTTTTTGGTCCTCTTTTCATGTGTACTATATATTACCAAATCCTACATTGTGCAGCCAAAAAAACCGTGTCTGGACGTGTACCCCTTTCCCTGCTATCCCACGTGCTATGCCAATGAGTGGTGTCCTGAAAATACTTCTACCACCACAAAACCTCATGTATCTCCTCTTTAATGGTCAATCATGTTTTGGATCCTATGGACTCAAAAAGGATCTTTTGAATTTATACACATTGTTATCAGTAGACAACTGGTAAGTTTGGAAGCAATGGACATGTTGATTTTGAAGTATTTGTTTGTTAAAAGTTTATGGAAAGAGGATATTATTATCTTTCTAAGAGGATATTATATTAGAACTTTTAGAAGGTACTCATCTAAATCTCATCTAGGCATGATTGAGATTTAATCCTCAACATTTAACTCACATTCAAAGATGCAACCGAACTTAAAAACAGATTCACTAACAGAGGAGTTAATCTAGGAATTGGTAAAACCAATTTGGAGATCGACAATGACTGTTACGAAATGAAATGCGTTGGAACAAGAGTATAACATGTCCAGCATTGTGAATGAATATCCGGTTGCGGCTTCTGGATTTTGCTTTTATTATATTATTTACTCACTGTGGTTGAATGCTGCTTCTTCTAATGGCACTGATCAATATGATTGTTCACCTGACAGCACACAGTACTACTGATTAAAACCATTACCAATTTACTGAATGATGACAACCAAAGCAGGGCATCAGAGCTTTGGAACAATTCATATACCAAAGGTTCCTTGTGCAACTTAATATAAATGGCAATTGACTCAGTTCTTGCTTGGGAAATAATTTGTGGCCAACCTATAGCCACATTCAGATGTCAATTTGCTACAGAAAGGGTAATTTAGATCTCAGCATTCGAAGAAAGACAGAATATCTCAGGTTTCAGAAAATAACTCCATTCATGTAACATGGATTCTTATGTGAAATAAATGAACACTCCTGATCATCAAATGCTAGTCTTTGCATTGTAACTTGCCCCCAGCTGAGACACTTTTAACAAAAGTATGCAATGATACATACCCATACATCCACTCTTTTCTACCACGGGGACATACCGCTTTGGTTTGACCAATAATAGACATTCATCCTTTTCTAATGGACCAAAGTTTTCCACACATGCTGAGAATCGCTCTTCACAATTTTCTGATTCATTTTGCTCCTGATTTCTCTCCATTGAATGGTGCAAAATTAATAGCTTGTATATAACAAGAAAGTTATAGTCAATGATTGGAGTGAAAAAGAAACCACGTTTTAAATAAATATCTGAAAGCTTGCCCCAAAAAGAGGCTCGCGCTAACTAGTTCAATTCAATCAAATGTGATAGGGAACAAATCATGAGCTACTGAAAAGTGTTTCCACTATAAATATGTGAGCTAAGTGTTGAATACTAAGCTCTGCCAATTGCTATTCGGAAATTCTATGCCCCCCTTACTTAATGGGAAAGAAGACAAACTTTATAAAAGATCATTTTCAAGAGTAAGGAGGTAATCCCCACATACAAATCGAATGTGAAGAATCCTTGTATCTTCATACTGCTCCCACAGTGAAAGTCCTAGTAATGGAAAAACATATCAGAAAATAACTCCATAAGTAACCATTTGACAAAATAGTCCAGGGAGGAACAAGCATATCAATCTGAGCCCATTAAATCATAATTTAGAAGAAATCCATTGATTTTCCTTCAAGCAAGAACAGAAGGGATCTCTTATGATCAAGAATTACATTAGACATAAGAGCAACAAAAGTTTCACTTAGCCATGAGAATTTTATCATATTATTCACTTATTGTGGTTGTCAACTTCGGATCTATTAAGCACCAAGAGGTATCAAAAACCTCGAGGTGCACTTAATAGATCCAAGCTTTAGATGGATATAAGCTAGTATTTTATTTTACAAGGCTGACATACACACGTGTATGACACAAAGCATTACACAAAGGCATGAAGTAACAAGGTCTCCTCCACTCTAGCTGTTGAGCACCTCACTTCTCTCAGTGCAATAAGGAAAAGAATGTTGACCTGATCAGCCCAACCTTCAATACTTGTGAAACCCTTTTTTCACCAATATAAATTCACAAGCCTAATGATGCTCCCCACTTGTCTTTACATGAGTTGAGAATTGACCATAAGCAATACTGTTGAAATTAATGCAGCTGCAAGAGCCATTCTCTGGAGAATGGAAAAGACCCTAGCTGTAGACTAGGGCCCCCAGCACACTCCTGGGGTTTCTTGACCAAGCAGTGAGAGCCATGGCAAAAGACCTTTGTGAGGGCCCCCAGTAGATGACTGGGGTTCTTGGTCTAGAACCAACCAGAAAGACTCTTGTGAGGGCCCCCAGTAGATGACTGGGGTTCTTGGTCTAAAACCAAGCAGCAAGACCCTTGTGAGGGCCCCCAGTACATGACTGGGATTCTTGGTCTTGGACCAAGCAATAAGTCCCTGGATGTGTCTAGGGCCCCTAGATGTGGTCCAGAGAATACTTGCCCGGTGCTTGGATTGATCCTTGGATATGTTCCTTGGTGGTTGACATAAGTCCCTAGATGTGTCTAGGGCCCCTGGATGTGTTCCAGGGAACCCTTGCTTGATGCATGGGTTGGTCATTGGTCTTGTACCTTGGTGGATAAGACCCTAAATGTGTTCTAGGGCCCCCAGATGTGTTATGGGGCAACCTGGTTCCTAACCAGGTAGATCTTGGTGTAATACCAAGATGTGTTGATATGTGATCCTCTTCTTCTCTCTTGGATGTATCTAGGAGTGTCTATGAAGATGGACTTGATCACATTGTTGATGTACCCCCTTATGCAGTGATGATAAAGTTTATAGGTCACTATGAGACTCATGTGGACATGTTTTGCCATTATATAACTCCTCTTGACTTTGTCTTAAAAAGTAACCCTTTGTTGTTTGCTTTCACTATTGTTTTATGTGATGGGGATTTTATTTATGTGATTAGAGTTTTAATTAAATATTAATTGACATATTAATTAATATTTATATTAATTAAATGTCAATAATTAATATAATTCTAATTACCCTAACCCCTCTCCCAAACTATAAATTAGACCCTACCCTTTTTATTTTGTGACTTACACACACTCACTCTTCTCTTGGTCTAATTTTCAGTGGCTACTTCAGTTTGTTCCTTGTTCTAAGTACGGCTTCCTTGGTGGACTCTCTCTCCTACTGTTTTGAGGAACGACCTCCATAGATCTTCTCCTTGTTTGCTGGAAGCTTCATATTTGTTGTGGCTGCTAGGATAGGATGCCGCAGATCTCTCCTCTTGCTTTTCTAGAGTGGAGTGGACCTTCCTTCTTGCTGGGCAGACCTTCCCTTTGCTGTCTAAGGAATCTGCGGACCTTCCTCTTACTGTTTTGGAGGCTACGGCCTTCCCTTACTTCTCCTTCTTGCAGTCGTTGGTGGGTTAAGGCTGCCGCTGCCCTTGACTCCTCCCTCTTGCTGTCCAGTTTTTCCAAAGGAAGAAATGCCTGTGGAGGGTTTGACTTTGATATTTCAAATCTGAGTTTGTTTACTTATGAAGCCATTGATACTTCCAGATCTGAGTTTGTTGTTTATGGAGCCATTGATATTTCAGATCTAAGTTTGTTTACTTATGAAACCATTGGTATTTTCAAATCTGATCTTGTATTTGCTTGAGGAGCCACTTGTACTTCCAGATCTGAGTTTGTTTGTTTATGGAGTCTCTTGTACTTCCAGATCTGAGTTTGTTTGTTTATGGAGTCTCTTGTATTTCCAGATCTGAGTTTGTTTGCTTATGGAGCCTCTTGTATCTCCAGATCTGAGTTTGTGTTTGCTTAATGGTGGGTTTGACACTTGTATTACAGATCAGAGGGTTTTTTTGTGAATTGATTTCTTTGTTGTGCTATTACTGTTTATTGGAGTTTTTTCCCATTGGGGTTATTTGCTTTTATGACTTTGGTTTATTATTGTTTCCATTGGGGTTTTACTATTCATGGAAAAACTGTCCCACAGTTCTTTTGACAGAGATCAAACCCTAGAGGTTTGATATATGAACCTAAACTTCCTCTGAGCATACTTACAGAGGCATACATCTACATGTGACAGGTACACCTCTCATTTGATTCTGGAGGTAAGCTATAGTGTATTTTGTACTCAGAAATATCATTTGTTTTATATCTGTTTATCTTCTATGCTGATCTAGTTGATAGAAAAATACAAGCATCCCCTACAATTACAGATACCCAACAAAAGTCCTTATAAACAACGGGACAGTTGTAATTAGCATATAAGAGGACAATTAATAAAAATTTGTTTGATGATACCTGACTCTCAACAAAAGTACATTGTTTTTCTGTTTTCCCTATTTCTAACAAATACAAGCATCCCCCACAATTACAGATACCCAACAAAAGTCCTTATAAACAACGGGACAGTTGTAATTAGCATATAAGAGGACAATTAATAAAAATTTGTTGGATGATACCTGACTCTCAACAACCAAGAATATCAAGATGCTAGGAATTTAATAACAGAAATATCCTACTGCAAATCGAAGAGTCTGAAAAACACATCAATATATCATTTGACAGTCCAACAAATCAAATGCCTTCTCAATGGATGTTGGGAAAATAAGTGTTTATCTCCTCAACAATTGCATCTGGCATATTAACATTAGGTTCCTCCAACTAATACTTATTAAACAAGATTAAATTTTGTCCATTACTTGAATTCCACTGGCACAGAACTTTCATCAGACTTTATCAGGATCCCTTTGGTCATGTTATTGGAGCCATATCATGTTAGAGCAGAAATTGAGAGTTCTACAATATTAAGGTCCCGCGCCAATGCTATAGCTTGTGCATTCTTAATTAAAAGAAATAAGAAACAGGATATGGTTTATAGTTTACATTGCTGCCATCTCATGAGCTATTTTATATACAACTCTTAAGATTATTAATCAGATTAAACAACTGTACCTCTATGTTGATTGGGACACTAACATTTTCTTGACTCTTTACAAATTTCAGATAAGCAGACATGTTCAAGTATTTCCCCACATTAGTCTCTGCAGGATTTCTTAAAAGATCATACCCATCTACATCATGGAGTATAAATATTTGCTGCACAGCCCAAGAAATTCATATCACAGTATTATAACAGTTTCCCTCTAAACATGAAAAAAAAATGAATAAAAGTAGATATGGAAGAATTGAACAAAATGAACCTGTTCTGTTTTAACAAAACTAAAGTTCTCAGTTTCAAATACAAAAAGAGGGGGAAAAGGAGTAGTCTAACTGTTCTACTTTTTGGACCCATATACGACCAAAATCAGTAAATATATGACCAAAATAGATCCAAAAAGTAGAACAGTTAGACGATTCTGGGGGAAATTGAACCAATGGACATTGATTTGAGGAACATTCAAAGGATTACATTTTAGCATGCTTGATGATCAATACCCACTAGCAGAATACCCACTAGCAGTAGATCAACTGCTGTTAGCTTTAATGCACCTGGTTTGTCTGCACTAGTTTCAGATACTTTCACTCAGTCAGATGCTAGACAATGGAATAGGAGGGGGTGCTGCTTTTACTCGGTTTGGAATTTGATCTCCATCAAAGTGATGGATCAATTGGTTCTGGAACTACAAATGGTTCTGAATCAATAGGTTCTGAGTCCTGACCCTGCCTTCGCTATTGGTGTTGCTTGTTCCTTTGCCCCAGCTCCTGTCTTTGCTACAGGCATTTCCAGCACTGCTGATGCTTTCAATAGTGCTACTGAAGCTGCCTTTGTCTCTGTGGGTGAAACTATGGAATCTTTTGAATTAACAATTAATAGGTGAGCAAGGAGAGATTTTATATCAATTTGACTGATCTAGCCAGGTAGGATGTATGCGTCAAGCTTTAAATTTCCTTCCATGTGAGATCGAATGTAAAGATGCCTATGCTGCTACTTTTGATTTTTTTATTTCTGGTACCATTATAGGCAAGATGGAAAAATAATGAACACTGAATTTGAAGTGATACCTCTGCTTAATATAAGGTCTGTAGATTTCCTACAGATAGGAACACCATTCAATATAGTTGGCTCCATCTCTTACGGAAACCTGATAGCCAATATCAGTACCATCTATGTAGTCACCAATAGCTCCATTGTGAGAAAAGGAATGATTAATGGATTTCCTTGAACCACAAGTTGCAGCACGCTGAATGTTATCAGTCAATGTAGAGACATCAGATTATCTATTGCCACTGAATATATTCCATATCAATGCAATGCCAACTCCTCCCAGAAATCAAAGCTCTCTTCATTAATTCTACCACCAAATACACCGGTAAAGCAAACTCTAAACATGGGAGTTCACGGTTGCCACAATTAGCCCAACATAGGAGACTAGGAGTTGAGCGTTTCATATGCTGGAGATCCAAAGGAGGTGATTGATCTATTGCAAATGCAAGCATTGTTGACCAAGCAGCTATTATAGTTGAAATACTCTTCATTGTCTGGTTCACAATTTTATCTTTACACAGCATTTCGATAAAGCAAGCTTATGGAGGAAACAAGTTATTCGACTGTAAACATAACTTGGCTGAAAGCTCTAGATATGTGAGTGATGGTGCTGAGCAAAATTGTGATATGTATGCAATATTTCCAGAGTCTCTGTAACCGTCTCTGTTCTGCGAGCAAACTTTTCAATGTGGGCATCAGCCCACCAGAGATACAATATTAGAGTGAGATCAGGGTGTTCTCATCCCCTTGGAAGTGTGGGTGCATGGGAAACCAGTATTGAGCCGATCTCAGGTATAATATCTCAAATGGGGACAGCTATTTCTCATTCATGAAGGCATTCAAGGAGCTGACCTCACGCAAGGATCATCAGAATCGAAATCCCGCTAGGTATTTGAGAGTGGAGAAAAATATATTGATCCCATTCAGATGTGCAAGCCTAACCACTGAGCAGATCAGCCAAGGATTCAAGTATTTCATGACAAACTCTATGAAATATGGAGATACATTGGATACGGTTGCAGATGTCTTCAATACATCACGGTATAATATAGTATTTGCCAATACATCACAAGGCATTCATGCCACTTTCTTCTCTTCTGGCTTGCCCCTGGTCCCATTGAAGAATAAGCCAGTTATTCATCACTCTGTGAGTCCGAGCAACGACTCCACCACCACCTGATCATGGAATTTATAGTATCTCCAGTAACATTATCAAGGCTAGAAGGAGAAAAAATAAAAAATAGGTCTATACATTGGCATTGTTGCAGTAACAGGTGCAATTGGGACAGTTTTGCTGGTCACTAAAAGGAGAAATAACTTCTTGGAAAAACCTGCAACAACACTCCAATACAAGAGTCCTGCCATACCCGATTCAGAAGATGGAAGTGTCTCGAGGAAAAATGTTTTCAATGAGTCAATGTTTGCTTGCTTACACATTGAATCGGTTGAATAAAGCTACAAAGAACTTCAGTCCTGATTGCAGAATAGAAGGCTCTGCCTACCATCGTATCTTAAGCAGTTTCCCTTTAGCCATCAAGCAAACTAAGGCGGGGACCTCTGATGAGCTGAGAATTCTGAGCCAAGTTCAGTACAGTAATCTTATTAGACTTCTGGGATCTGCAATGAGAGTGGGGATCATTCTTACCTGGTTTTTGAATATGCAGAAATGGATCTATTAGTGACTGGCTTCATGGTGATTTACTCATGAAAACAAATTCAAAACCTCATGTTCACGCAATCCTAACATGAGGTCAGAGGCCCCATATCTGTCTTGATGTGACCATATTGCAATATACATGAATACTGACAGCACAGTTACGTTCACAGTGGCATCATGAGCAGCAATATTCTGTTGAATACAGAATTGGAGGCCAAGATAACAAATTTCAATATGGGGATCAAGCATAAAATCCCACACAATCCTGGGTACATGGCTCCTGAATACCTTTCTCATGGACTGGTGACCACAAAAACTGACATCTATGCCTTCGGTATTGTTTTGCTTGAGATTCTATCAGGGCATATTCTGGTTATAATGAAAGGAACCAAAATTCTCTTGGCTGAAACCAAAGGCCCTCTGTCAGAAGCTAGCAATCCAACAGAATAATCGAAGGGTTGGATGGATCCTTCATTACATCAAGTATATTCCATAGACCTGTATCTAGTGGCAGTGTACCCATTTCAAGAAGGTAAAGAAACCATCCTATTTTACTAGAAATACATGATGTATCAGTATCACAAACCCTACATTTATTATATCAGGGAATTTTCTTTGCAGTTTTTCATGCTGACAATTTTTTGATACAACAAACAAACACAAATACCTATATTTTAGTCCATAGCAGAGAACATGGAACCCCATACCTGTAAATGAAGAGCAACAGCTAGCAAGAACACGGAGATAGCAGCAATGACCCTGATTGATCCTGTATTGTAGTTCTGAATTCCTGGCAGCAAAAATAGATCGACCTCAGACTTGTGGGGGCAAAAATTTGTCCTCTTCACATGAAAATGGACAATCAGAAATTCAGAATACACTTCCAAATCCCTGGGGCAAAAATCGGTACACCTCAGACTTTGTGGGGGCGAAAATTTGTGAAGATCCCTTCACATAAAAATGGGGCGAATATAATTCAATTTGTGCTATATGTTTTCACTTCTTTATCCCAAAACATATAATATGGTATTGATGTGAGGCAAACTATAGCACATTTATTTAGTATTAAAAAATTGCCAACCTCATAAAAAACTCTAAAATTTTGTCATTTGGCTATATTTCACTCCTTAAAAATACCCTGCTCCTTCCCCCTCTCACCAACATAGCTCTTTCCTCAAACCCTAGTAGGGCTTTACCAGTATGAAGGAAATGCCATGCTTGCAGCTAGAGTGCAAGGAGAAATCTATGTTGATGATGAAGGACAAGCTCAGGTGCCTATGTTGGACAGCATGGAGACAGTTTTGCAAGGGTGTGTAGCAGTAGCAGTTTTCATGGCCAAGGGTTGGTTTGATGCAGTGGCAAGTCACCTGCATCTATGTTGGTCTTGGCATCAGGTATCAGGTGTCAATAGTTGCAGGAAACTCTTGGCAGCTCCCAACTCTACTAGAGGGATGAGAGATCGCATTAACTGAACTCAACCTCGGGAAAAAGCTTCATGGCGTGCTGCAATCTGGTTTGTGATGACCATTTCTGTTAGTTTTAGGGTAAATTTGCAAAACAGTAGTCTCTTTTAAATTTCAATGATTAAAACAACTAGATCTGTAGCTCAATCAGAGATAGAACACATAGAAAGTAGATCTATGAAAGACCAGCAACTTAAGAGAAAAACTCAGATTACATATAAATATAAACTCAGATCTAAAGATAGTACTTTGATCTAATGTAGCAATGACCAGATCTGAATATAACAATAGATCTATATGACTAAACACAGATTTCAGATCTAATAATTCTGCCTAATCATTTCACAATATATATATCTTTTAGATCTACACAATGCATACTAGTTTAAACAGTTCTGAAGCAGAGTCAAATCCAGATGAGTAAGGCACATACCTGATACAGCAACCTTACCTCTGAAGATAGCACAGTAACCACAATAGGTATAGATCCAGTTTAGTATGCTCAGACAAAGGTTCAGTTCATAGATCAATAGTGGATCTCTATGCCAAAGACTGAAGGAACTTTCTTGCCACCATGCACAAAGGCCACAGGGAGAAAAACACAAACCTAACAAAGGTAAATAAATGCCCAAACCCTCACATAGTAAAACCCTTACCCAAGAGGCTGAAAACAGGACTGTGTATAAACCCTTATCTTGGCAGTGAACAGATGTGAGCTGTTAGGTAGTTTTAGCAAATGGCACTCCACAAAATACCCTAGCAAGAGGGCCGCACACTGGATAAACTCTTCACACAGCAGATTGAGAAGAGGGGTACCAAAAACCCTTCAGATCTGTCCACAGGACAGGGCCGTAGCCTCAAAGGTTTGCACTCAATGGAAGGCACACAGCTCACATACTAAAACACAATACCCCAACCAGCAAACTCAAGGGAGACTCCACCTTCACCTTCAGCAAACACAAGGAGGACCGCACCTGTACCTACAGCTAGCACAAGGAAGACCGCACCTAGCCACACACAGCAGTCAAAGGAAGGAGGACGGTGCTGGAAGGTTACCCCCAAGGCAGACAGCAGCTTGAAATCACCCGCGGCAGCCAGAAATATCCACAGTAGAAAGGAGGCGGCAGGCTAGAAGGTATCCACAGCTAAACCAAGAGGTAGTTCCCACAGAAACAACACAGAGGCCGCGGACTAGAGGAGAACAGCGCTAGCACACTAGAATAGTAGATGAGTAGAAGGTGAGGGGGGGGGGGGGGGGGG
>ML783972.1:200231-222064 GCA_009831015.1 Picea engelmannii
ACCAAACCCTAGCACACAAGAGGGTGCTTCTATGACTGAGAAAACTAGTGCCTAGAAAAGTGTGAACTGCAGTCCTCATAATTTCAGACCAAGCGTTGAGTTAATGTGAGAGATGTGATCCACAATGGGGATCTATCTCTTATGATCCACAATGGGGATCTATCTCTTATTTATACAAACTTAACTCAACGAATAGACATGACACTTGGCACAATAGGGCCGACCTATACAACTTAATAATATAATTAATAATTACACAATATTAATTATCTTTACATGGTGGGGTCGACTTGTACCCTTTACAACATAAATTAGGGTTTTACCAAAGTCTCACTCTCTGACAATATAGCAAGGGATCTCTCACATTCTCTAGTGCTCAGCCACTAGGGACACGTCTACCTGTGCTCACCCACAGGGACGTCACTCTCAACAGATCACTCAATTGAGTCCACAGGAGTACCATCTGGAGAACCATCTCAGGCCGACTCAACTAAGTCCATAGGAGTACAAGGCAGGAGACCATCTCAAGCCGACTCAACTCAATCTAGAGGAGTACAAGGCAAGAGACCATCTCAAGTCATCTCAACTCAGTCCAGAGGAGTAGACAAGAGACCACACGACATCACAACTCAATCCAGAGTCTGACGCACACCCATCACATGGGCTCTCTCACAGATGTCTCAACTCGGTCCAGAGGAGAACGATCTGGAGGATGACTCATCAAGTTGCAATCATCAACATTTTATTCTCTCATTATGTTGATTGATATTTTGATGTCTAGCTTCTTAGCTAGAGAGCCCATGGTATTTGGGGGTTTTGAGGGTTTTGACTAAATAAACCCTAGAGATCAACAAGGGAGTGAAAGATTCTCTTGTTCTTGATCCAAGCTTGGCCAAGGAGGTGAAGATTCCTCCCTCACCATTCTACATCAGTTCAGAATTACTTCAGCCATCAGTTTTCGTAAGGGGGCGCACCAATTGAGGAGAACATGTTCGATTTGCCTTTGGGAGGCTAGATCTTGAGTAGATATCATTCCAAGAGTGGTCGCTACCACCCTAGCGCCTTTTTGCATCTGTGTTTGACGATATTCTTCATCCTATCCATTCTATCATCCAGGAGGGCGTGTTTCTCTTCAGGAGAGTGCATTGTTCAGAGGGGATCTAGTGTTTTGGAGTGTGAAATCATTCCCAACAGCTAGGAGATTCATCATAGGAGTTTTCTATCACCCGATCTACATTTTGACAGTTGGTTTCAGTGGTTTGGTGGTCGTCTCCAAGGAGGCTGAATTCATAGCTTGCTACAGCTAGAGAAGACATCACCTACAGCAAGGGAAAGGGTTGGATCTTGGAGATCTATGGTATTCAGCTTGGGAAGGCTCTTGGAAGCTCATATCTTCTTCCTTCTATTGTACTTTGGAGGCATTATCAGCCACATACATTATTCTGCTATATGTATTCCAGATCTTCTCTACTTTGTATGAGGTCAGTTATATATCTAAATAAAACTCAAATCTGAGGTATTTGTGGCTATTTCTTGTGTTGCTTCATATTGCATCTTGTTGTGTATCTATTATTGTTATGCTCCTATCATTTATGTGTTGCAAAACTCAATAAAACCATCCTAGTGCATTTGAGAAGACAAACTCACAAACTGTTTGACAAAATACCACAACCAGAAAACCATAAAAACTTAACATGTTCCAAGCAAATCTGTTTGGGAACATTACAATGGTGTAGCCTAGGCAAGTTCATTGGGTGGCTACAATAAATGTGTTCTGATACTTAAAGGGCACAGTGTGTTTTGGACTCAGGTATGTTGGTGATGGAGAGGTGGTGCTGCAAGGTTTTCCAGATTCTGATTGAGCAGGTAGTGCTAGTGATAGGAGGAGCATTCTGAGGTGTTGCTTCAGTTTAGGTTCAGGGATAGTTTCCTAGTTCCGTAGGAAACATACTTTTGTAGCACTCAGTTCAACAAAGGAAAAATATATGGCAGCCAATTCTGCTAGTTGTGAAGCCATCTGGCTTCATAAGTTACTAGCATAACTCATAGATCAGACTTTGGATGCTACCGTGATTTACTATGACAATCAAAGTTGTATCAAACTCTCTAAAAATCTAGTATTTCATGATCAATCCAAGCATATTGAGATCAGTTACTACTTCATCAAAGACAGGGCTCAAAAGGGAGTGTTGGTTCTGCAAGTTATTCCAACAAATCAACGAGTTGATAATATCTTGACTAAGCCACTTGCAAAAGGGAAATTCAAGATGTTCTGAGAGCAACTTGGTGTGGTGAACACTTTCCTCAGTAAGAGGGAGTGTTAGTGAAAGTACCCCGGACAATCTTTTATAGTAGTAGATCTGGGCACCCACAAATCTAGGCACCTGTTCAGCAACATTGTATTGTATCTTGTAGAAGCTAGTTAGGGCACATCACAATTCTTAGGGAGGAGGCGCATCACTCTTGAGTTATAAAGGGAGAGGATGCATGCATGCATGTGCCTACCAACTAGCCTTAGATAAGGCAAGCACCACTACCAGTTAATCTTAAAGGCATACACCACCAGTTAAAGATAGACTAGGAGTCAAAATAAAAATAAAATTCAGTTCGATTTTATTTTTATTAAATTTTGTTTCTGAGTTTGACTTAGGATAAAGAAAGTTCTATTACTAAGCTTGAGTCACATGCAAACCTATTTTCGTAAACCTAAGTATGCCCTTCTTAGATCTATAAGAGAGAGGGAAGTGTTACGGATTATTCATTGAGTCTTGAATCTAGCAGCTAGCAATTTAGGGGTATTTTCCTGTAGTAGATTTTTTCATGTTCAAAGTTAATAAAAGCAATGACAAGTTTTGACAGTCTTCTATTGAATTATGTTCATTATTTTCTACAGCATGTGTTTATAGATTCTAGCATTTATTACAGAGCTATTTTGATAGGTTCTTAATTCTATTGTATTTTTAGTTTCCGGTCGGAATTGTATTGCAGTGCAAAATCTATACAACAAGATCAAAGATAAATCATCCATGCACTTGAGACACAAAATTTTATGTTCTGTAAATTGTCAAATTCAGAAATTCTTGAGGGCAAAATCAGCCCTCCCAACAACGAGAAAATCACCAAATATGAGGACAAAAGAAGTCCTCTCATAAAGAACAAAACCAACAAATTACCTAAGACAAATTCCAATTTGCAACCTGTTGCACACCACCTATACAACATGTTGACGTCAGTCGTACGGCTATTGACGTTAGCCTATATGGACCTACTAACATGCCCAAAAACCCACACGTGCAAGTCTGAAACCCTTCACACGTGCGGTTGTTCTATTATGGTCACACGTGTGACTATACGGACATGTTTGTACCACATGTGTGACTGTACGGACCTGTTGTACTTACACGTGCAGTTGTACCTGTCCTTCCACACGTGCGACTGCTCTTTCTCCTCACAAGTGAGGCCCTGCTCTTCTCTCCTCACACGTGTGGCTTTCCTTGGCTGAAACAAAAGCCTTCCTTTGCTAAAACTAAAATAGAAACACTAGGCCAGATTGCCAAAATTGCATAATTACCCTTGCTGAAATTTCCAAGTTCCTAGCACAAGTGCTCACTCACTTTTGCTAACTCCACAATGACATAATGAGATTTGTCACAATCTCTCGTCTCCTTATATAGGAGTCTAAAGAGTGAGTTTAGGAACCCCTTCTAAACTCAACCTTAAATTAGAATATTTAATTCCTCTTTGTGGGTGTGAAGCCACAACACAAGCCCACAAAGCCCATCACAAAACCCATGAAGCCCCAGGTCAAATCCATGGGCGTTTTCACCGAAATGAAAGTGTAATCTGGTGCCAACGAAGATTCCCACAAGCCTAACACCATGGCACTAGTGGGTATACCTCCCAAAGCTACAATACATCAACACTCCCTCTTAGCGAGGGAGGTATTCCATCCTCCATCAATGGGAAGTATCTTTGTCTCCCATACTAGAAGTAGCTCTAGCTCTTGCACTAGATCTTCTACCACAGCTACACTCCAATCCTCCTGATTGGTTGCTC
Organism: Picea engelmannii; assembly: GCA_009831015.1. Lineage (NCBI taxonomy): Eukaryota > Viridiplantae > Streptophyta > Pinopsida > Pinales > Pinaceae > Picea > Picea engelmannii. The sequence goes on from ML783972.1 coordinate 204,288, forward strand.
CCTTTGTCACCGAAGCAAATCATGCTCTTCAATACTCTTGATTGGTTGCTTCCTCTATCACTGAAACAAAGCATGTTGTATCACATGGATCCTTCTTGCCAGACACCCTGCTCCTAGAATCCTCCCGCTTATGAGCCTCCTGTCTGGCCTCCTCAACCCATGACACCTTCCTGTCAGTCTTAGAAGATGTCTCTCTCCCATCTAAACCTGAAGGTGGACTCCCTCTGAATAGTTGACTCTCCCTCTGAGCCCACTGACTCCCTCTGAGGTCGAATTCCCTCTGAATCTGTTGTCTCCCACTAGAGTCGAGCTCCTTCTGGATCTGAACAACCTTCGAAGCTACCTGCTCCTTGTCCACTGTCACTCTGCTACTAATGGCCATAGCTCTCACAGGCTGACCCTTCAACTTGTACAGGTTGCTCTCTCTAACTCCAAGAACCTTTGTTGATATGAAGCTAGATCCTCTGGGCACAAATAAACCTGTCCATCCTGGAACAATACATGGTAGCCCTTCTTCTCAATCTCTGAGAGTAAGAGTACACTCCTCTTGAGTTTTGGCACCCATAACACATTAGTCACCCTCAACATCTCTCCTGACTCCAATTGGAATCGTACTATCCCAGTTCCCTGTATTGCATGCTTGGTCCCCATACCAAGCTCCAAGAACATGTCTAAATCAGTCTCTGTGAAACTCTCAAACAACTCTCGTGCCCCTGTCATATGGCATGAGGCTCCACTATCCACCAACCAAGCACCATCACTGGAGACTGTACCAAAAAGGGTGAAGACTAGTAAAAACTCCCTCTGAAGCATGTCTGCAACCTCATTAACCTCTATTGTTGATGTTTGTTGCTTCCTTCCCTTTCCCTTCCGATCTGGACATTGTGAAGCATACTGACCATAATCATGACAAGCAAAACACTTGACTTTGCTAAGGTCATTCTTCCTCCTAGGCTCTGGAGATGCCTCTCTCTCTAGAGAACCTCCTCCTCTGCCCTTCCTAGTACGAGCAGTCGGGGCATGATTCTCATCATTGCTACTCTTTCGCTTGCCATTCCTGGACTCTAACCGAGCCTCCTCCTGGATACAAACAGTCCATAGTCTATCAAATCCTGGCAACTGCTCTCGTGGACAAATACCCTACACAAATGGTTCCCAAGATCCGAGAAGACTTCTCAATACTACATTCACCAACTCAGCATCCTCAACTGTCTCACTAAGGGTTGCAAGCTAATCACAGATCTAAATGATCCTCATAAGGTAGTTAACAATTGTGTCCGAATTAGACATCTCAACAACTTGAAGTCAATGCTTCAAATGCAATTTTCGACCTGTATTCCTGCTTTGGTACAGATCCACCAAAGCATCATACATCTCCTTGGCAGACTTCTTCTCATAAATGTGAGGAATCAGATGATCCTTCACGGATTCTAGCAACACCGGCTTGGCCTTCACTTCCTTCTTCTTATGAGTTGTCAATTCCTGCGGATCAACGGGACTTGGAACCACACCCTTAACATACACTTTGAGGTCATTTTCCTCCAATAGAAGAACCCTGGCCTTACAAGCCCGAAAATTAGTTGCCCCTTCCAACTTGTCCTCAATCTTCAAGGTGTTCACCATTGTGACCTGCCCAGAACAAAAAAAAAAAATCTGCAACAACACGTCTATTGTACCACCAATCTACAGCTACAAAAAGTGTCTCAAGGGATGACTCCCTCTCTTCCTTCAAAGCCTTAGCTTTGATACCAAATGTCAATTTTTCATATGCAACTAATTTCAGATCTGAAAATTACTTCCAAGTGAACCAAACGGTAAACCCTAGTTGTTATCACTGAAATTATTGGTTGAAAATTACAACAGTGAAAACAACAAGATTAGAGATAAATCATCCATACACTTGAGACACAAAATTTTATGTTCTGTAAATTGTCAAATTCAAAAATTTCTAAGGGAAAAATCAGCCCTCCCAACAACTAGAAAATCATCAAATTTGAGGACAAAAACAGTGCTCTCAGAAACAACAAAATTAGCAAATTATCCGAGACAAATTCCAATATGCAACCTGTTGCACACCACATGTACGGCCCACTGGCATCAACCTATACGGACCTGCTAACCTGCCCAAAAACTCACGCGTGTGAGTCTAAAACCCTTCACACGTGCGAGTCTAAAACCCTTCACACATGCAGTTGTTCTCTTCTGGTCACACGTGTGATTGTACGACCCTGTCTGTACCACACGTGTGACAGTACGAACCTCCTATACTCGCACGTGCAGTTGTACTTGTCCTTCCACACGTGCGGCTACTCTTTCTCTTTACATGCGCGGCCCTTCTCCTCCTCCTCTTTCTCTTTACACGTGTGGCCTTCCTTGGCTGAAACAGAAGCCTTCCTTGGTTGAAATAGAAACAGAAACCTTCCTTGGCTGAAATAGATTGTCAAAATTGCAAAATTACCCTTGTTGAAATTTCCAAGCTCCTAGCACAAGTGCTCACTCACCTATGTTAACTCCATAATGACACAATGAGATTTGTCACAATCTCTCCTCTCCTTATATAGTTGTCTAATGAGTGAGTTTAGGAACCCTTTCTAAACTCAACATTAAATTAGAATATTTAATCCCTCTTTGTGGGTGTGAAACCCCAACACAAGCCCACAAAGCCCATAACCAAACCCATGAAGCCGCAAGTCAAATCCATGGGCATTTTCACCGAAACGAAAGTGTAATCTGGTGCCAATGAAGATTCCCACAAGCTTGACACCATTGCTACTAGTGGGAATACCTCCCAAAGCTACGAAACTTCAACAGATTAAGGTTTTGTGATAAAACCCTAGGGTGGAATTGTGAAGAAGAAGAGAAGGAGAGGACAGCTTGCCTTGGAGGATGTGTTGAAATGATTCTTGCATATTGGATCTTCTTGATTGCTAGGATTTTGTTGATTTGTCATAGCTAGGGTTTGGAAAGTTGGGAGGATTTGCACTAGCCTTCAGAGAAGGCTATGGTAAGTACATGTACTTCATCTTGAGCATATTAATGAAATTTCCAGCTGTCCAAAACTTGTGCAATTTTCAGATTTGATTTTCAGCTATATATGTTCTTTATGCATTTTTATTTACAGCCATATATGTTCTTGTTGATTTACATAAGTAAAAGGACAATTGTTAAGTGATTTGACATCTAAGTGAAGAATATAACGGGCTGATTTTACTGCTGTCACACTCTTGTTGTATTACTGTCATTATTGTTATAAAAAAGTATTTTCAGATCTGGTCATTGGCTGATAAGTTGCCCTAAAAGGGCTGAAACTTATCCCTTTGGTTTGGTATCTTTTCTCCTTGAATTGCCAGAAGTTTGGGCTGTTTGGAAATAAAACATTGTACTCTTTCCACAATTGTTTTGTACCTTGTTTTGCATCAGCCCTAGGGCCGAAAATTCGCAAGGTAAGATCCAAGAAACCTTCTAAATTGAAGGCAAAATTTATGTTTTGCATTGAATTTTGAATTCCGAGAATTTTCCACATTGTATTGCTTGGCTCACTCATTGGGTGAGGAGGGACTCAACGTTGGGCCTACACACAGATTACCTCCTCACATTGTTAAATTTATAGCAGCTGCAAGAGCCATTCTCCGGGAGGATGGCAAAGACCCTAGCCGAGATCTAGGGGCCCCCAGTGCACTCCTGGGGTTCTTGGTCTGGGACCAAGCAGTTAAAGCCCCTAGATATGTCTAGGGCCCCTGGACATGGTCCAGGGTACCCATGCCTGGGGCATGGGTTGATCCTTGGTCTTGTACCTTGGTGGATAAATCATAAGACCCCAGAAATGTTCTGAGGCAACTTGATCCTTGATCAGGTATTTTGTTGGTGTATGACCCTCCTTGAAGGTGGGCATGACCACATGAGGGATATATCTCATATGCAACGATGATAAAGTTAATAAGGTCACCTTGAATATGAATGGACAAGTATTGCCACCAAGCTACCCCACCTAAAACCCCTTTACCCTTGTTTGTGTTTGTTTGGGGTTTTGTTTTTGTCTTAAGGGTTAATGAAAAATATTAATTAAATATTTTAATTATAACATGTTTTAAATTAATATTTATATTAATTAAAACATGTTATTTTTAATTTAATTACTATTATTTTTGCCCTAGCCTAAACTATAAATAAAGCCTACCCTCTACCCTTCACACTACACTCTTATGATCTTTAAAGTGAGTAGATCTCTCCTTGCTAAGCTGCGGCCCTCCTTGCAACAGTGAGCAGATCTGTCCTTGCTAGCTGCGTCCCTCCTTCAACGTTTCTGCCTTGTCTTGACAGCTCCATGTGTGGTGTGATGAAGGCCCTTTTCTTGATGATGAAATTTCCGTGTGAAGGTTGCTAAACGAAGGGCTTTTGCTGGTGTAAAGGAATGTGTAGCTGCCGTCCTCCTCACAGTGAACATCTGCTGAGCCGTGACCTCTCTAGCATGACTGCGGCCCTCTTTTGTGCTGTGTTTTTAATTTCTGTACCCTCCTTTTGAGCCACGGCCCTCTATAGCAGCCTGTAATCCTTCTTGTGAATGAGAGTTTGGGTCACTAGAAGTTTCAGATTGTGTGAGGGCTTGGATCCATGAATTTCCTGTGTGTTTGAGGGTTTGGTTCTCTAGAGTGTGTGAGGGTTTAATCACAGACTTTTGTTGTGGTGTTTTTTGTGGCCCTTTCTCCTTGGTGGCAAGAAAATAAATTCATCTCTTGGCAAGAGATCTAACCTACATGGTAGATCTATGATCCTAATCTTTTTCTGAGCATAACTACAAGAGGTACTACATCTCTTATGTGTGGCTGTGACTCCTTCAGAGGTAAACTACAAGGCAAGGTAAGTTTCCTGTTCAGTTCTATAGTCTTCTGTTCTTAAAAGTTTGTTTATGTGATAGATCCATATCAGATCTGAATATTAAATGTGATTTGAGTCTTTCATCTATATAGATCTTTATCGTTTCTCCTAGTTAGATTTGTCAGATCTTGTATGATCTATAACAGATCCACTAATTAAATCTGACATCAATTTCAACTAGATTTACCTATTGCTTAGATCTGACTTTTTCACCTTCTAGATTTGTTTTTATGGTTCATCACTGTTTGCCATTTACCTAGATCTGCCTGCCTACTGTTCAGATCTGCAATCTATTTAGGAAGGGCTTATCTATGAACTGTCTATGTTAAGAATGAATTTCTAAACTAGCTTAGATCTGAGCACATATTTTTGTTTCTCTGTTCAAGCAGTGTAGTTTTGTTTTCTGAATATAAGTCTTAGTTGTTATTCTCACTGAATTTAAAAAAAAAAAAACAGTTCTGTTCTGCTTTACTGCCCTAATTCTAACACACATGGACAGGGAGATTTCAAATGGGACGAAGATTGCATTGAGCATGCTATTTCAGAGTAGAACCAACCTTATCAAGCTGGAGGAGGGCTTTCTAGAGCTTTCCACTTCCACTTGGGTGATTTGGAGGCTATGATGTGATCAAAGATAGTGGGCTTAAGAAGCCCTAAGCTTGGAAGGCAACACATGGAGCAGCATATAGTATTCTACAACAGTTAGACATGAGGCTCCTCTTTCAGGTTACTTCGTCCTCTTGTTGTGAGAAGAACTAGAGCACATAGGGGAATGCATTGACTTTGAAGAAGAGTAAGCATGAACAGTCCAGAGCTGAGACATTGGTGCATGTGCACACAAACCATCATCTGATATACAGGGCAAGGGAAGAGTGATTGAGGAGAAGGACAAAGATGTGGGATGTATTCCCTGATGATATGGTATCCACAGCACCATTGAGTTGGCATTGGCTAACTTGGATTTTAATGAACCAGTCCTAAAGCCGGTCATTTTTATGATGTTGATCCTCTTCAAGGATCATCCTCCACACTAATAGATGCAAATCTTGAATTGGATATAGATGAGGTGGATGGAGAGGACAGTTGCAGTGCTGATGATTTTGATGACTGTGAGATAGAAGAGGATGAAATATAGCCCATGACTCATCAGTGGTCAGCCATGAGATTCTTCTAGGAATCTACCCTATTTGTATTTTCCATCGGCATTCCATGTATCGTGGAATAGTATATTAGTATAATGTATCAGATTTTAGTTTCATCATTTTATCTTATCTTAATCAATGTGATACATTTGATCATTGAATGAGAAAACTAGAGAACTCACTAATTGGTTTATGTTTATGTGTTTGATCAAATGATCGTTTGATGTAGTTATATCTATGTTGCACGGGGACCCGTCCCCCCCAAAAAAACCCAAGTACCCTGCGTTCCCGCGTACCGGGGACTTTTAAAGGGCTAGGAAACGTTTCCAAATGGCTGGGGACGTCAATGGGGACTTGGGGACGTTTAAGCCATCCCCAATCCGTCCCTGGGTCAAATGGGGGACGGATCGGGTACCGTACTGACGTCCCTAAAAATTTCGGGGACTGATAAGCACATAAATTATAAAAAAATAAAAATAAACCTAAATCTACTCACCCGCGCGCACGTAAAGACTAACCTACCGCCCTCACATTCACATTTCGCTGTTTACCTCACTCACACTCGACCCACACCTCACTCACACTCGACCCGCACTCCTCGGCCCTCACAGTCGGCCCTCACAGTTTGAATTTACCCGCACGTCTCGGCCCTCACAGTCCGAGTCGGCCCTCGCGCGCATACGGGGATAGTTTCCGGTCCAGCCACAGTCCGAGTCAGCCCTTGCGCGCATACGGGGAGGGTTTCCGGTCCACCCACCAGCTACCAATTCGCGTGGAGACGGAGGGGTTCCAGTCCAGCAGAACGCTCGCGCGGGAGGGGTTTCGGTCCAGCAGAAAGCAAAGCTCGCGCGGGAGAGGTTCTGGTCCAGCAGGAAACTCGTGCAGGAGGGGTTCCGGTCGCCATTGCAACCACCAGCCGCCGGTTACAGGTATGCTCCTGCTACGGTTTTTTTTTAAATTTTAAATTTTAAATTTATTATTTATTAAATTATAAATTAAAATTATGTTACAGTTTAAAAGTTTAAATTTATGAATTTAAAATTTAAATTACATATATTACATATTACATTTATAATTTATTTAATATTACAATGTTGAATCTACATATCATGACTCATATATAATTATATTAAAATTTAAAATTTAAATTTATATGTAAAATTAATTTAAACTTTAAAGTTTAAAGTAATATATTAATATTATTATTTATATATTTAATATTACATATATTAAATTTTAAATTTTAATTAATAATATTACATGTAAGTTTGTAACATTATAGTTTAATAATTAATTAAATTCATTTTACAGTTAAAGTTTAAACTAATAATTAATTAAAATTTAAATTCATTTTAGTATTTACAGTTAAACTAACTTAAAAGTTAAACTGTAATAGTTAGTCATTGTAAACCATTGGATGATTCTGCTGTAGGGATTCAATTAAAGAGACATTTCTATAATATTTTTTTTAATATTTATAATTATTATTAATTATATATATATATATATATATATATATATATATATATATATATATATTATTGCCGTCCCCGACCTGCCATCCCCTGAAAAATTTGGGGGTGCGCTCTAGCCGTACCGGAAACTCGTCCCCCCGTCCCCAAAGCCAATGCAACATAGAGTTATATTATCTAATTGCTGAAAAAAGTTACATCTTTATGCCTATACTATTTTTTTGTATATATATATATGAACCTGTCCTATGTGTCCTCCTGTGAGAGGTTTATGTCCCTATGTCGGACACTCAAATCCCCATGTCAAGTGACTTAGCTTATGATATCTCAATTTTTATTGAGCCTAGACAGTTTGTCATAGCCTCATAGGTAATGTATCTCAATGGACAAGGTGGAAGCCCTGAGTGATTTTGATGGTATAAAATTATAAATACCCCTCAGTGATGACATCTAAACAAAAGAAAGAACCCACTTTGTTAACAAAGGGCCATTTACCAACCCAAAAAAATGTTATGGCATCTATATCAAAATAGAATTGATATTTACAATCATCAATACATTTTGGCAAGTATTTCACATCGTGATTAGTGATTTTTGCAAGGTGGTACTTGAGAAAGTACATACTCCACTTTTTGGTCCATTTCAAAAATTGAACTGGACATTTACCACCAGATTCCTTGCAATGTGCCAAACATAGGTCTCTTTCCTTCACAATTTTAAAATATGGAGATGAAATTTGGTTTTTAGGGCAGGTCACTGTTTATGAGAAATACGAAACTAAGAATAGCACTGATAGTTTGAGACATTTTATAAAAATGACAACCCAGAAAAATAGGGGAAGATCCTTATATACCTTCCAACATTGCGTATTAGGGCTCCTTTGATGCTGAATCTATTTGTGTATATGCGTCCAATGAAAAAATGCTGCATGAAGATATAGTCAGAGAACGTAGCCTTTGACGTTGAATCTATTTCCCACGTCCCAGCAACCTTTTGGTCTCAAAACAGTTGAAACTTCTTTGAAAATAGTTCTTTGCTCTAAAAATGCACTCCAAATCCGTTGACAACTGAAAACTCCCACTTGCAGTCCAAAACATTAAGTAAAATGGCAAATGGTGAAAAAAATTCAACCTCTCTTACTACCACCCATCAAGTTAGCAATATAGGCATGTGAAGTTTTCCACAAGTCCTGTTTCACTGCCTTGGTTTGGATTTACATCTCACAACATAGTATTACTTATTGAATTTGGCATCACCAATAATCCCTGCAAGAACAAAACCCATCCCTGAAATAATGGAAGAGATTTGCATCCCGGACAATGATTTCCCGTCCAACAATCTTGGAGATGAACTTAATAGCAGTGTGGCAGTTACCACATACACGAAGGTTTTTCATAACTCGAATTGGCGTCCCCGAAGGCATGTTAATAATTCCAAATGCTATAGCCAGCTTCTCACTGTGATAGCCAATAGAGCTTTCTTTCCCTTGGTTTGACACATTGCGCAGGACAAAGTTTGTGTTGTCTACATATCCAGCTTTCTTCACTTTTTCTGCCAGCATCTCCAGTGCTGCATAACTTTTCTCCCACTGTGCATGTGATCTATCTTCTGCTATGAATTTATGCACTTTGTTATTGACCACAATCCAGCTATATCCCGGCGTCTTCCTTACTCCCCTCTCTTGCATAAGTTCTGTTATGGTTGCAACATCATCCCAGCTACCAGCTGCAGCATAGATGTCTAACAGCATTACATATGGTCCTGGATATTGTGGTTCGACCTCCATAAGAGTCTCTGCTACCCGTTTTCCTAGCTCCATATTCCCATGAATCCTACAACCAGCAAGCAAAGAAGCCCACATCATACCATCAGGTTCAACTGGCAAGTTATTAATAAACTCATCTGCTTCTTCCAAGCACCCAGAACGAGCAAGAAGATCAACCATACAAGAAAAGTGTTCTGCACATGGAGTAACACCATAATCTTCACTCATGGAATTAAAGTAGCAACGACCCTTATCCACTAGGCCAGCATAGCGGCATGCTGAGAAAACACCAACAAAAGTAATGTGATTAGGCTTTATGCCTGCATGCACCATATGTTCAAAAAGTCCAATGGCTTGATCTGGAAGTCCATTCAGAGCACATCCTGAGATGATGGCATTCCAAGAAACCAAATTCCGTGTCTGCATTCTGTTGAATACATGACGTGCATTCTCTATGTTCCCACATTTTGCATACATGTCAAGAAGGGCACTCCCTACAAGGACATCAACTTCAAATCCACTTCTGATAATATGGGCATGGACATCCTCACCACATGCTAGGCATGCTAGGTCAGCACAAGAGCAGAGAACACTAGCATATGTGACCTCATCCGGCTTGATGCCTGCCAGCAGCATTTCCCTAAACAAATTCAAAGCCTCCTCACCATACCCGTTATTGGCATATCCTGTTATCATTGTAGTCCATGAGACCTCGTCTCTTTTGGTCATTTTTTCAAACACCTGCCGTGCGTCACATATATTCCCAAATCTCACACATGCACTTAGAAAACTGGCAAGTGTGACCTGATCTAGCTCCAGGTTTTCTCTTTCCATTCGGTGAAACAATGCCAAGGTCTCCTCTCGATGCCCATTCCGAACATACCCTGCAATCATTGCATTCCATGACACCACATTCCGCTCTGGCATTTCGTCAAACACTCGGTGTGCATCCTCCATGCTTCCACACTTTGCATACATATCCAGAAGCGCATTCCGCAGATATACATTCGCCTGGAATCCAGTCCTAACACTGTGACCATGCACCTGTTTTCCCAACTGCAAATCCATCAACGCTGCGCATGTTGACAGAACACTCACAAACGTAAACCCATCAAACCTAATCCCTGCCCTCTGCATTTCCTTAAAAAACTTCACTGCCTCCTCAACCCCTCCACTCCGTGCATACCCCGCAATCATCGAATTCCATGACACCCCATCTCGAATCGGCATTTCTTCAAACAGTTTGCGTGCATCCTCCACCCTCCCCTCCTTCAAATATCCTGCGATCATGGTATTCCAGGAAAACACATCTCTCTTTGACATTTTGTCAAACAATTGGCGTGCATCCTTCAGCTTACCGCATTTCGCATACAAATCCACGAAACGAGTCATTATGTAGCAGTGAACCTTGAATCCACTTTCATTCATATGGCTTTGAACCCTTCTGCCCTCCATCAAATTCTTCTTACTTATGCACAATTGCAGAATACATCCATAAGTATCCTTGCCAACCCTAACGCCATGCTGCTTCATTTCATAAAGCATGTCCACTGCTTCCTTCAATTGGCCATGCCTGCACAACCTGTGGACTGCATTTTCATTCGGCTTTCGTTCTTTACGTTCCATGCTGGAATCTGTGCGCTTTTCTCGATGGGTTATGAGAGAAATATCTCTCTGGACTTCCACGTGAGTGTAAGTCCAAGGTGGGAGCAGGCTCTGAGCGAGAAAAATAATTAGGTTTCTGTGGGTTTGGATACCTAGTGCCCTGAAAGTACCTGAGTGTCTGAATTTGTTGTGGGTTGATGGCTTCATCATTCATGGTTTAGAAGTTATACACACAGTATATGCCAATGGGAAACAAGTTTTACTGATGGGTTTGAACAATGTTAACGGAAAAGTAGTTACCTTAATTTTCTGTATGACCGCCATCACAAGCTCCGCTGGGACTATAGTGTTAATAAAAGGATTAATGAAGCCCGAGCCCAATAATTGGCATAGCAGAGTTGTATGTTCTAGCTTCAGATTGGCAGAGGAGAGGGATGTTGACAGTTTGCATGGTGTACTCCAAGCCCATTCATTATACACAGGATAGCTGGTTCTGTTCACTTTCAAAACATGGGTTTACAGGGTTTAATGGAGGTGGTTCTTACATGGAAAGGGAGGTAGTCAGAGGTCCCTTTCAAGCATGATAAACAGTCAAATGATGGAGTGAGATTATACGCCATTTGGTTATTTGATACTTGGAAAGTGAAGGATGAGAATCATTCTGAACTCCCTCCTAGCGTGTTTTGGTGAATGCTTTGAAGTTTACTTTCTTGCTGATGGCTTTTTCTACTACTCTGCTCTGCTCATGTAGATAGATGGTCATCTCTTGTTGCAGTGGACATCTCCGTTATATTTAAACAATAAGGGTTTTCATAAATTCCCGAGTCAAAAGGTTCGGCATGAGTTAAAAGTTATATTTAAACAATAAGGGTTTTCATAAATTCCCGAGTCAAAAGGTTCGGCATTGAATATAAATTTGTGATTTTGAAAGTTAAAGCAAAATCAAAAGGTTCTGCATTTAATTTAAATTTGAGATTTTGAAAATTGAATTTAAATTTGTAATTTTGAAAGTTAAAACAAAATCTTAAATATCAATCATGCAGTGATCAACTAAATTTGTTAGTTGTAAAATGTAATATTAATTTTTATTTAAAAATATAGTATTATTTTTTCGAAATATTATTGGAGCAAGTAGATATATTTAGGTGTGGAGTATCATTTAAATAAATGTGAAATTTGGGGTTATTACATTCTCTATAAATTTAATACAAAACCAGCATAGATCCATCTCTCCAGTGAAAATTTTTTTTAGAATGTAAAATTTGAGAAAAGGTTGAAGGTTTTCACCTCTAGAGATTTTATCCCTCTAGACCCTTGATAGATCTGAGATTAAGATAGATCTATGTTGGTTTAATACATTAATATTAAAGTATTTAAAAATATTAATATTAATATTATCCCCTAGATGGGATGTCACCTTGACAAGATGGAAGCAGCTTCGTGCAAGGCCACCTGGTCAGGACACACAACACCATGTGCCAACCTAGCGTCACGTCCTCCCTCAAATCCCCACTGGCATTTAAAAGACTCGTCATCACCTTTCCTCTCTCACTCGCACCATGCAGCTCACATGAACAAGGACCTATGCGTCTTCATGGCGCAACGCCTTGATACCTCCCAGTCACTTCAGCTCCAGTGGATCGTGTCTGATCCAAAAGCCGAGTTATCGACCCCCTTGTCTCACTGGTTCGCTCATTTCCCTCTCTGGTTTGTTCTCCAACTCTGGTGCGATCCCTCCCTTCTCTTTTTTGGGGCTTTTTGGTGTGAAACCTTCGTTATGGAGTTTCTCCCCTCCAAAACTACCTCCTTCCTTCATGCCAAGACCTAAGGGCAGACCAAGGCATGGAGCAGCTTGGTACCAGGCCTGGGGAAGGAAACTGCCTCCCTCTACTCCACAGTGCGAATTTTTGAGCTCTTCTCGAGCAGTTTCCCCCCACTGTGATATGGTTTCTTCCCCTCCGTTGGCTCCCATGGACGTTCACCTGTCTATAGAAGTTTTTCCCCCTCCTCTCGCCCCTTTGGTCTTGCCCTCTCCTTCTGAACCACCCTGTGATCCAGTCACTGGCCTCTCCCCTCTCTCGAACCCCTACAACTGTAGGGTCGAGTGGTTTGATCTCTTGGGAAATTCGCTTGGTTATGTGCCACCTCCACCCTCCCCCCCTCGACGCCCCTCCTTTCAGTCACCCCCTCCTCGTTCCTCCCCAGATGTTCCACTTTCTTCCCCTCTTATGGGCTCCTCTTCCTCTTCTCCACTCTCCAACCACCCTTCTCCTTTCTTTGACGGGGACAACGAATGAGTTGAGCTCATGACCGCTTTGAGCAACATTAAGAAAGATCTAAAGGACATCAAACAGCCATGCGCGAAGTTCAGACCAGTGAAGACGACTGTTGGCATAGAGTGTATACAGTGATGGCGTTTCTTCAAGACCTTCGAAGAGCCATGGCTGATTGTGAGAAAGGAAAAGCTCAGGCAACGCAGGTCTTCATCGGGTCGCGTTTAGGTCCAGGTTACTAATGTCTTCCCATGCTCTTTTTCTCTTGCTGTCAATATTTTAGCCCTGCGTGGCACAGTATTTTTTTTTGCCTCCATACGCATGACATCTGGCCTTTGATAAATATGGCCCTGCGTGGCCTTGTAGCACAGTTTATATTTTTGTTTTGGACAACGAACAACGGTGGTTTCCCGTTTGGGCAACGTTAACATTTCTTGAACTTGGACACCTAGCAAGGTGGTTTCCCAATAGGGCATCGATGTCAGATAGTTAGTTGTCTATCAGACATCTGTATTTTTGACCAGGAATCAATACAAACTCTAAATTACAATATATATATATATATTACTACCTCTATAACCACTACATTGTTTTGGTGATCTATGAGCAAAATCAAAACAAACAAATTCAACCTAATATATATATTTTAATATATTAAAATATTTTGTAATATGTTAATATTATATATATATATATATAAAATAAAACAAAATCTTATTATTTTAATGTTTTATGTTACATGAACATCTCTCCCAAGGTTTTTACTCAGTAAGAGCAAGGTTATGATTAAGAATTTAATGTCCAAGCATAAGCTAATTAACACGAAGAATAAAATGTTTATTTGCATTGTTTCAATTTCCATTATAGGTCCCTCCAGATGGGGTGACACCAGTTGGGGCTGGGAACACCCACGTGGTGCCCCACGCAAATAGCTTGATAGATGGGAGGATTCGGTCAAGCATAGAGTCCCTAGATAATTCGACAAGGAGGGTGTTGACATTAAGCTTTGAATATGGGGAGTACATTCTTGTGAGTTCCTACGTTTTAAGTGATGGTAACCATTAATCGGGGTTCCAGTCAATACAGAGCAAGGACGCAACATTTGAAGTTGCAGAATTGGAAGGTTAATGAAGGGAGTATTGTGGGAGGCCATAAGAATAACGTTGGGATGAGGAGGAGTTTGGGAGTTATGGCAATGATGATTTTATCTCTATTAACTCGGCTGAGGGGGTGGAGATTTCAAGTTGGAGCTATCCCATAGGGTTGGCCATGGCAGAATAGGGAGACTTCGCTTGGCCTTTGCACCTTGGGAATTTACAGGATTTGGAGGGTTTTGAGTCTCAGAGTAGTAGATGGTGTGTTGAGTTTAAGGGGAGGATCGGGTTTGCTAGCTATCTAGAGGAGGTGAGAGTCCTAAATCCGGTCTACAGATTGGAGCTTTGGCTTGTGGTCGTGGCGAACAGAAAATTATTGTTGGGGAAGAAATAGGGGAAATCCCATCAGCTATCTATGTGCAATTGTGACTCTTAAGATGGTCAGAGGATTTGGAAAGAGGGGAATGGAGAAAAGAAAAGATAAGGGTCGAGGAGAAATGATATGGCATCATCCTTCTAAGGCCCTGTAGCACCCACCAGAGCAGCTTGTGAGGCATGGGAAGCAGGACATTGCTTCTAGGAGCACTATTCAGAAGCAATAAAGAAAGAAGTCAAGGAGATCAAGGCAACGGTTCGAGCACGGAGATGGGAAACATCTAACAAAGAAATCTTAGAGGAGGTATAGGATGGGTAATTGATCCGATGTACTCCACGACAAGAGACACTAAGTACTTTAAAATTGCACAAACTTATTAGATTGTTAAGGCAATGGTTGGCCAAGCTTTGGAAGGACCATGGGAGAAAGGAGGGATACATTGCATGTCATTAAAATTTTTGAAGGGGAGTTTGAACTACTCTATCAGTGTTAGTGTGGCATCAAATTCAAAGTGTTTCCCCCTGACAAGCAAGGGACTCAACAACAGCATGAAGGAGGAATGTCTAGCTCCATGGAGACCAAGGATAATCCAATCGACTTGGACTCACCCTATCCACCTTTAGCAACAAATCAGGAAGAAGCAAAGGAGGGGAAATTCCAGGCCCTTATCGATGGATGATTGGTTTGAAACAGTTTAGGTTGTGTTTTGTTTTTGTGGATATATGAATATTGTTAGATTGATAGGGTATGCTTCTATCAAAAACAATGATAGGTTGGTAGTCTGTATGGTTTTAGCTAATAGCATGTATGGGTCTCAAAGAACTATTGAATTCAGATATGAAAACTTGTTTGAAGATCATTGGACAAGGGATCTAGTTTCCATAATGACAGATCCCCTCGGGTTTTGATGTAACTTTCTTCTATATATAATAGAAAAATCCTAGTAGTTTTTTATCTTAAAAAAAAATCCATTAAAAGTCATTTGAGACTTGAAAGAGGGTGGCATAAAGATGTGGGCTCTTGGTTAAACCATTAGAGAATAGAGGAGGAGGCAACTCTACAAAATATTGACATTATTAAAAGCACTACTATCACCACTAAATTCAAAAATAAATTGTGGTGCAACCAAGAAATAAAGATAAGATAAATATAAAACGAGATTCATATGCATATAAACACTCCATTGGAAAGGCACTACCCACAATCGAGGTAAGAGTACAACTAATTTCAGATCCTCCTGTAGTCACAGATCAAGATGGTTATATATTTCTATTGGTATATGGATCTATATCAATGGGTTTGAAGTGAGGCCAAACTGGAAGACTCATTAACCCAATCTTAAAAGATCAAAAGTATATTTTTACTATTGTGAAACTGCACATTGGACAAAACCTAAAACACCATGGGAAGAAAAAATATGCAATCTTTGTGATACTAAGAAAGTGGAGGATCAAAAAGACTTTATCTTAGAATCTATGTCTATGCACACATCAGGTCACTATTTCAAAATATTTGTAATGGTATCAATCTTCATAGCTTGTTAACTTATCAAAACCAAAGAGATATATGAAAGTTTTTTTCCAATCTTTTGACCATAGAAACAAAATGTTTAAACAAATCAATTAATTTATTATCAATTTTATTAGGGTCCAATACAACAAAGTTGGTCTCTATGATCCATCATCATCATTAACACAATATAAGTATTAAAGGGGAACAAAATCCTAGGTATATAACATTGTATTAATATAGCCGTTAATATGTTAAACCAACACCAAACTCTCGATCAACGTTGAAATTTGACATAAAATCCATTGCAAACATGTTTTTCACTGATTGGAATTTTTCCAGATCGTCAAATTTACCAATAAATTCTAACTAGATAGCTTTCATGGAAAAGTGGTAAATGTTCCCCTGAAAAATTCTATGACAAGTATGAAGAAGCGTTGAAGGCAAGGAATAAATCAATCATGTGACAAACATCACCTCCTTTTTTGGTGTCTTTTCATCCTAAATCCAACAAATTTTTTCCAATTGTGAGTTTAGATTGTTGAAATTGCAATATGGAGTTACCCTAAGGAAAATGGGGGCTAAGAAATCCATCTATAGTGTCAAAATTTGTCAAATTTCAAAGTTTTATTGTCAAAATCATAATTTCTCATGATCATATTATGTGAAATTGTTAGACAGAGGGGGTTGTTTGGTACATGATTAGTTGGCTTTGAAAGGCATAACACCTTTCAAATTAGTTAGTGTTTCCATTGTCATTCTACCACATGTTCTCTCTGTCACTAAACTATGACACAGACTAGTGACGGATAAATCATCACAAAAAAATAGGTTGATAGGTAAGGACAACTGCCAAATTTCAGGGTTTGCTCAAAATCAACTATGTATTGATATGGGTTCGTACCCAAAATCCCAAGTTGAGCCATTTAGTGACATTGTAGTTGAAAATTTTATCATCAGACCATCAATGAAAAGAAGCATTGAGAAAGACACACAATCATTCAAGTACAAACATTTTGCAATCTAAAATATTTCCAATGAAGATCATTCTATATTAATTTATTCTATGGGTAATTAAATATGCAATTCAATCTACCAAAAAATGGTTGATTGAGGTCTTACTTCGATGAAAGGAGAATTGGCTACAATTACTGAAGTTGCAACAAACCTTAGTCCCTACATGGATGAAGTCACCCAGACTACCATCTTGGAAATTTTGATGCGGAATTCGGGTTTCGAGACTTTGAATATGGGGTTTGGCAACAATAAGCTTATATTGGCAAAGTGTCAAAGGGAAAAGGATGATAGCAAACTATTTGATGAAATATCCACGAGAGGTAACATGAAAATCTTCATGAAAACCATTTCAGATAATATTATTACCTTAGTGGTGGAGAGCTTGGACATTATTGATTTCGTGAAGGCTAAGATCCAAGACAAGGAGGGACACCCTCCTGAACATCAAAAACTAATATGTGCATGTGAGTTGTGGGGAACGATTGTACCTTCATTTATTATGGCATCAAGAAGGCATCAACATTGTTCTTGGTGATATGTCTCCATGGAGGGGCTCAAAACAAAGCCAATGCACCATCCTCAAAGGCTAAAAAAGTCTTGTCGTGGAGGGGTTTGTTAAGCCCTAATATTGGCTCATTACCCCTTAATT
>ML783972.1:227321-263624 GCA_009831015.1 Picea engelmannii
TTGAAGTAGGGGATTGGGTGTTTTTAAGACTACAACCATACAAACAAATGTCCCTCAAGCAAGCCAAGAAGGATAATAAATTATCACCAAAGTACTATGGCCCTTATAAGGTGTTGCAAAAGATTGGTACTATGGCATACAAAGTGGAGTTGCTTGCATCTTCATGAGTACACCCAGTTTTCCATGTTTCATGCTTAAAGAAGGTTATAGGCAACAAGATCCCGGTTCAAACTATATTGCCAGAACTTGACGAGGAAGGAAAAATCATATTGGAGCCTGAAGCCATAACTGACACAAGAATTCGCCAGCTGAGGAATAGATCCATTTCAGAGTATCTCATTAAATGGAGGAAATTATTGGCTGAAGATTCCACTTGGGAAGATGAGTCTTTTATACAGAAGCATCCAGAGTTACTCAAGTGTTGCGAACAACATGTTTATTAAGGGGAGGGGCATGTTAAGCCCTGATATTGGCTCATTATCCCTTAATTGGGGCATATTACATTAGTAATGTTATTTCATTTATGTCGACTTTATTCCATTAGTTGTAATTATACCTCCTAGTCTCCTATATATACCAAGGAGACATTTTCATTTGGAATCATCTTGTACTTGAACATTTATGTGGGGTAAAATGAGGTTGCCCCCTCGAAGAGGCTTATTATCTGAAATTATCTTTTTTTCAAGGCGTTGAGTACTTATTCTGAGTTTTTTCTATGCTATATTAATGTTTGGTTCTTAACAGGGTTGATAAGGGTAAATATTTGAATCCTCCATCTTTTGAAGAGGAAATATAGAATAAATCATCTTCCCCTTTAGAATCTAAGTCTCCTAAGTCAA
The DNA here is from genome assembly GCA_009831015.1 of Picea engelmannii. Classification (NCBI taxonomy): domain Eukaryota; kingdom Viridiplantae; phylum Streptophyta; class Pinopsida; order Pinales; family Pinaceae; genus Picea; species Picea engelmannii. The sequence continues at coordinate 228,161 of ML783972.1, forward strand.
GAGACTTCATTTTGAAGAAAGTAGAAGATTTTCTATTGTTGTAGATTCAATGGCTAGTGATTAGTGGATGCATCAATCACTACAAAAACAATGCTCTCATTTGTAGATTCAATGGTTTGTGGACATCAATTATAGTGCTCACCGAATGCATTGAGTCCAACTGGACCACATCATATGTGATAAAGTTTTCATGTTAGAGGTTTTTATCATCCTTTTCACCGATTTAGAATATCATAGAAATGTCGTGAAGAACCATGGTTATGGGGTAGAGTTGGCCTATTTTTCAAACCATGGATTTTGGATTATAACTCGACTGTAACTTATATCTCAACAACCCATTTTCGATCTGACTTCAAATCTCCCCATCCATGTGTGCATTGTAATGGTCCTAACCCTCTTTCATTATTATTATATTAGTTATAATTAGGCTAAACTAGAGTGTAGGATACATCATGCCCTCTTTATCTCCTATTTATAATCAAGGAGATTCATTTGAGTAAGCATCTTCTCTTGTGCATTTGATATATTGTAAAAGGAGTTTTCCCCTTCAGAGAGGTTTCTTATTCATTATCATTCTATCATTCTCAAGGGGTTGACTTGCTTATTTTATTTTTAACTCTAATTGAGGTATTTGGTATATAACATTTGAAATCAACATAGACGATCCTTGGGTTTAGTTCCTTCAAACAAGTCATGTCACCATTTTCACTTTAACCTTTTTTTGAGTTATCTTCAGTGAGTGAAATATTTATGGATAATAGAGGACATAGTGACATCCATTATGTTAAAAGTGTTGATATTACAGTAGTTGCAGGAGGTATTAACCTTGTTACCCCCTAGCCTAGGGGTAACTAGGGAGATTATGTCTCGAGGCCCACAGGTCCTAGACATGGAGCGTCAAGAGCCTGACAACTTGAGCATAGCTCCGGAGGGCCCCTCTTTTCTTCAGTACAACCCACATATAATCAACAGTAGTGTTCATCACACTGGTTTGGTCTTGAAGTGGTAGTGGATCTTGCTCCGTGAGGTAATGAGTTTGGGTATCATGGTATGTATCACTCCAATATTTGAACCATTTGAACATGTTGCATTGAGTCTTTCTTGATTTCATGGTGTTTGCTTGGACTTTATGGTCTTTGCCTTGTTTAAACCTAGGAGGGTGACATGGTGCCCTAGTAAGTTGGTTTGCCTTTAGGATAGGTTGCTACTAGGAGTATGTTTGAAAAGTCATTGCATGTTCCCTCCATACTTACCACTTTCCATCTTTATCCTCTCCATCTCTCCATATTTTGGGGCAATGGGATTGGCCACACTAGGAAAGGGTTGTACCTTACCTCATGGGAAGAAGGGGCTAAATGCCCAGAGGTTAAAGTGTTAGGATATTTAGACACTTAGGAGTTAGTTAAGATCTATTTGGTATAATGTGCCAATAGGTAAAAGTGTGTTTCTTAATGTGTTTCTTTAGTATGCACTAGTATGCATTTGTAGTTAGGAAATCTGACGGTCACGATATGTTCCCGACATAGAGTGATCCGACGATTCATATTCTCCTTGATCTTAACGACCATTGATTCGTGGCTTAACACTTGATTGGTCCATGATCTATATTTAAAGAGCATGGAGGGTCATTTGTCGATGATTGATTGTGAGAAACGCTCTTGTAAAATCTCTCTATAATCTTTTTCTTTTGCATTAATAAATTGCTCCAAATGGTCGCGTTGATTGGGGTCGTGGATGTTTCCCTGTATGGGTTTTACCATGTCAAAACATCAGTGTGTTGATATTTGATATGGTTGTGTGAGTGGTTACTAAAGGTGTTCATCCTCTATTGGAATACTTGTGTTGTCAAACATGGTATCAGAGCCTGTTTGAAGACCCTCTCTTGTTGTAGATCGAGATTGTGAAGCCGAGTTGACTCATCTCCATTTTCTGCCATTTTTGTACATTTCTGGGTCAAGAGGACCATTCCATTACGTTTGGAGCACTCGTTTCAATCAGGAACACTTTTCATTTCACTTGAAAAAGTTTATGTTTTCCCAAGATATGACCATTTCGGTGAGATCCAGAGGTATAAAGTCTGAATACGCCATTTTTAAATTTTTGCAGAGTATTATTTTGGTTTTGTTTCAGTTTTATATTATTTGTTTCCGGGTTGCTATTCTTTTAGATCTGTGTATTCTCTTTGCCCCGCGCCCCGTGCAATCTCGACAAATCAGAAACATATAGGAAAAGGTGCATTTTCCGGGTAAGCTAACTGAGATCTAACCCTTGTTGTCATCGAGAAACGAAATTGTTTTCTTGTGTGAAAATAGTTTTTTTTTAGCATGCTCTCCAAGGCCGTCAACAACAACAACAATCATGTTGCTAAACAAGACAATATGTTTTGCTATCCCATTTGATTAAAAGTTGTCTTATTAAGTAAGAAGTCTTGAGTTCAAGTCTCTTTTTTTGTTACTTTTTTTGAAAAAGTTCATGCTCAATTGTAAAGTGTATTTCACTTCAAGTATAAAAGTGAATCACTATAAGTAGCTTTAATATTTTATTTTAGAGTTATTTATTTTGCATGCAACTTTTCTTTTATACATTAACTTCATTGTAAAATTGATCCTCACTTCTTTTTATAAAAATGGGTCACTTCATAAAACAATTTACACCACCACGTGGTCTTTTGGTTACCGTTTATGCCTTTTTTTAAAAGGGCATAACTTTCACATCTGAAGTCCATTTTGTTAGACTGCTGAGAGGGGGGGGATGAATCAGTAATAGAGCAATTCAATCATTTTTAACCATAAAATGCAAGTGTTATATCAATGTAGCATTATCATCCAATAGTTGTAGAGTAAATAAACAATGAACAAATGAACAATCATACACATACACAGTACATCGATGTTTTTATGTGGAAACCCAAAGCGAGAAAAAACCACTGAATGTTTTTTCTTATATGTCTTTAAGAATTACATTCATTGGAAGCACCAACTTCCTTTTTTTTCCACCTGCAACTGGAAAGAGGCTCCAACCCCCTAGTTTCTCAGGCTACAACCTGAGGGAAGTTCCAACTCCCCAATTCTCTGGCTACAACCAGAAGGAGGCTACAACCCCTTATGTTCTCCAGCTACAACTGGAAGGTGGCTAAAACCACCTATCCTTGCCCCGTCCAAATGCCCTAACGTAGAAGTAGAATGATGGAACCAATTTCACACTATCACTATGAGATATACCACTGTAATCCTGTACCAATCAACATGCACCAACAACTTGTAATCAACCTGTACCATAAATAAGTGCATCAACCATGCACCAACTTGTACCATAATCAAGTGCATCAACCATGCACCAAATTGTACCATAAATAAGTGCACCAACCATGCACCAACCTGTACCTCAACTTGTACCATCAACAAGTGCATCAACCATGCATCAAATACATAAACTATGACTCATCAAGATGTACCAACATCATCAACTATACACCTCATGTATGTGCCAACTCATCAACTACTTGTCTCAACCATGTACCCAACATGTACCTCAACCAAAATCCCTCATCAATTTCATCATCCAAATCTRATTTGTAACTCTGTAATAGACCYGGTGTATATGATCACATACTTGTAGACCTTCCTTAACTTTAACAACAAGAGACTAACATTTTCATCAAACTTTATTTTAGTCTCACGTGACTAATTTTGGATTAGTCAACAACCCTAACTTGCAATAATCATAACTATGTACCTGTAATGAATAAAGAGCTGAAATTGATATACAATGTTCTTCAGTGTCTTTTATACAATTCCTCCATATTTCACTACTTGGAACCTCTCAGAAAAGGAGTTATAGCAAAAAAGGCATACCTTGTTGAATTCTGGTTTATTTTAGAGAGCGAACTTGTAGAGTGTGCCCCGCACAGAATATTTGTTGTATGGATCTGAAAATCATACACATAATACTATAGACTGTAATCTAACCAATACATTTGGTCTTACAGAATTTAGATCTGTTATGAAGAAGTTATGGCGTTTTTACTCGAAACACATGTTTTAGATTAGTTTCAGGACTAGCCACAAACCCTATTTTCCATAGAGTATAACTCAAAAAATACAAAGACCCACAAGTTGAAATTTTTATCACAACTACTTGGATATGTTTCCTCAATGACTTACGAATTTCAAGGTATGAATCATTCTAGAAAAAAAAGCTATTGCAAAAATGGTGAGATGACCTGTAAATTACATACCTTAGAAAGCATTATCAAAAGAATTTATCCTTCCTTGGATTTCAACCTTCTTTCCTTCTCCTTCCCTCTAAAATTCGACCTTATTTACTTCACCTTCCCTCTGAAATTCTGCTTAGATATCCTTTGGTTACCTCAGTCACTTGTAGATATTCAATATGCTCAAGTGTAATTTAAAATGAGAGACCCTTGCCTCTTATTTATACTTTTATGTAGTTTCATCAAGGGGTTACCTTCTAACTATCTTAAACCATTTTCTTTATTTTAGGGCTAACCCAATTCTAACCACTTGTCCACTTAATAATTTCTCCATTAACTTTATTAATTAAATAATTCATTTTGAATCCACTTTGACTTATAGTACACTCATCACTTCACTTTATTATCTACCTTCTAAAATCTCTTAAACCACTTTCCTTATTTTAGGGCCAACCCACTTCTAACCACTTGTCCACTTAGTAATTTCCCCATTAACTTTATTATTTAAATAATTTATTTTGTATCCACTTTGACTTATAGTACACTCATCACTTCACTTTATTATTTAAATAATTTTTTCTTTGCAACCATTTTGACTACTTTGACCTTTTGGGGCTTCTAGATGACTCATGAGGGTTCTCCAACCTCACATGGCCATAACTCTGTAACCGTGAGGAGTTATGTGATGTTCCGCATACCACCGGAAATGGCATGACATGTAATATCCATCTAGAATAGTCTTACTTGCAAATATATCAAAACTCATACCATTATCCATCAAACAAACTTGGGTCCATTACCCAAACCTTTGTGCTACTGAAATTCGCTACCGAACTTTCTTCAAGGGTTGACATCAATGACAACCAACCCAATTAATCAACATGTTTTTAGAGTCGTTTTTTTTAAAACCGCCTATTTTTTCGAGATCTTGCCATCTAGAACATCGGTTTCAATTTTTAAATCCATATTATCTACATATTTAATATGTCTTCTTCCAGTAATCTTTTACTTACCAGCACCAACTACTTCCAATGGAAATATCATATGGAGGATTTATTAAGAAGTAAAGGCTTGTACCAGATTACCTTGGAAAAGGAAAAAAACCACTGATGATGATAAGAAAGTCAAATGGGCTAATAGGAGCGACGAAGCACATGAACTAATCAGAATGCCCATCTCTCTTGATTTAAGGTTCCACCTTAAAGAAATTGATGATCCCGATGAAGCTTGACAAAATATTGAATCTATGTTTGGTAAACTCAATATTATTCGAGCACAATAGTTAGAAAATCGAGTATTGACCTTAAGTCCAAGTGATTTTTCTTGCCTTGGAGACTATCTATCTAAGTTCAAAACACTAAGAATTTTATGTGAAGAATGCGAGATAAAGATGGAGGAAGAGCGTTGCATCTATCTTATTCTTTCTAAGCTAGGTAGTGCATATTCTGTGTTTGTATCTACCTTTATGTCATGAGAGAGGCTCTAGGGAAAGCTTATAAAAAACCCACTCTTGAGTCCTTTTGTGCTGCTTTGATTAGAGAGGAAGATAAGCTTGTACAACTTGGAGTGATCAACACTGCAGGTACCTCCAACTAAGCCTTAGTCACCTGGAAAAAAGATAAACCCAAGAAGCAACATCCTCGCTACAACAACAAACAACATAAGGGTCCCAAACCCACTCTAATAGCTTCAACTCCTAATGGTGACAAATGAGCAAAATATAAAAATAAGAAGACTGACAGACATTGCAACTTTTGCGATAAAGATGGTCATGATGAGTCCAAATGTTTCAAGAAGATGGCAGCTTTAGAAGCAACAATGAAGAAGCACAACATCAATATTGATTCTACTTCTTCTTTTTCTTCTCATGGACATGCACTTTTTGCTTCTGGTTTCTCCTTCAATACAACTTCTACTTCTTCTTATGATGAGTGGCTTATTGATTCTGGAGCATCTTATCATATGGCTAAGGATAAAGACATTTTTTCTGCTCTAAATGAATGTAACACCAAGAAAATATATGTTGGTGATTATAGATCTCTTAGTGTTGTGGGATCTTAATCCAAGAACTTTTCATCGTGACTTATAAATAATTGTATTAAATGAGCATAAATTAAAGTGCACCATTAAAGAAGGAAAAAAAATGAAGAGACATAAGCATCATATATGAACACAAAAACTTGATAACGGAGTTTTTCTTTGGTGGACTGTGTCTCTGGGTCCTGCTCTCAACTGGGTAGTCTCTTTCATTAACTCAACAAAAGAATTTGGAAAAATACATAAGTATACCTCATTTTGAAATCAAGCTGTAGAAATAATGCTTAGATCAGAAAACAGACAACACCACTGAATTCGTGGCGTCGAATTACCCAAAAATGATTGTCTCCACACCCTGATCTGACTCTAGCACTACGAGGCCCAAGACGAATTCTGTCTTGGTTTTCATGCCCTCTGCAACATGCAATGATGATTGTACTTTGCATTGAAAAGCATACCCAGATGGTCGTATGACCTGTGCGCCTCCTCCTCTTTCCGTGACTGGGTGGATGCACCTTTTTATAATTAAACTGGGCGTTGGTTACTATGTCGTACCCACAGTCTGTTGGTTAGGGGCAGATATATTAAGGCATTGGTTGTGGCGAAGGTCCCAGGGTCAAGCCCCATGAACTCTCCTTTTGGGCTTTGTATTGTTGTAATATATATGTGTGTGTGTGTGTTGTTCTGTTCTGGTATTCTGGCGGTGGCTCTAGAACCTTCTCCAACGATATACAACCATGGCTATAGTTGGTGTGGTCCACCAGATTTTGCGGACCCACCAACTATTTTTTTTCCAATTTTTGTTCTCAGGTTGTCCTTGTGCATTTCCCACCTGCCACGTGGAAGCCCTTGATTGGGCTACGTGGTGGCCTCTCATTGGACCATGTTGTCCCGTGCCAAGTTAGTATGCCACATCAGTCGTACAAACTGCCACGTGGCACGATCCGATTGGTCCACCAATCGGTCCAAAACGCCAAAAACCAGGTGACACATGGTAGCCTCTGGTGCCGCCACGTCATCATGCTAACATCAGCATGCCACATGTCACTTCCCTGCTCCTACCATGTGTACTATACAGATGTTGACATCATCCGTACGGATGCTAACATCAACAATACTGATGTTGACTCATCCCCTGTTGACTGGGCTAGGTTGACCAAACTTTGACCATGAATATATTTCAATCCGTAAATTCGTTTGACGATCTGTTTGCGTCGTTAGAAAGCTTGCGAGGCGCTCTTTGCGATCATGCCATTTTCACCGAGTTTTGGGAAATTTGATTTCTTTCCCTTTCTCTGTATGCTAGAGCCATTATGAGCATCCTGAGCTGCCTCTGTGAGTTATGAGTTGTTCTTAGCCTTCTCTGGATCCTTTTTGGATCAGATCTGGAATAGTTCAAGTAGATAATGGTCATTTTATTGATGTATTATGTGTTCCAAGTCTTTCTTGCAACCTTCTATCAGTGTATCAAATCACTCATTTGCGTGAAGGTAAAACTGTAGAGTTTTCACCTCACCAAGTTGTAATCAAGGATCTAAATGATCCAAAGCGTGTTATTTTAACTGGAATTGTTGATGATATTACCAGGTTGTACAAGTTTGACAACTTTGGGTCATCATATTTTTCATCAGTTTTTGTTTGTCATAGCGATGACTTGAACAAACTTTGGCATGAGCGGTTTGGTCATCTAAACTATCACTCATTGCAACAACTATGTAATCAAAAGATGGTGACTGGAGTTCCTCATGTTTCATGCAAAGATGGTGTTTGTTCTGGTTGTGTTCTCGACAAACATCATCGAGATATTTTGACAAATGTGCTTCTTGTCATGCCTCGGGCCCTTTGCAACTTGTTCACAATGATTTATGTGGTCAACTTTCTACTCCTTCTTTTTCCGGGTGAAAGTATTTCTTAACTTTCATTGATTACTTTTCTAGACTTACTTGGGTTTACTTCTTAAAACTTAAGAGTGAATTTTTTGACAAGTTTTTGGCCTACAAGGACCTTGTAGAAAAGCAATTTGGACATCAAATTCAAAGGTTAAGAACAGATAATGGAGGCGAATATGCGAACAATAATTTTACAAGTTATTGCACTACACATGGCATCCAAATGCAACACATTGTTCCATATACACCACAACAAAATAGTGTTGCTGAGAGAAAGAACCGCACATTAAAAGAAATGGCTAATTGTATGATCCAATCTAAGGGATTAAATCTAAAGTATTGGGTGGAAGCCATCAACTGTGCAAATTACAAGTAAATCACACTCCTACAAAGGATCTTAAAAGTACAACACTAGAAGAAGATTGGACTAAAATTAAACCATATGTAAGTCACTTCTGTGTATTTGACAGTATAACATGGGCTCACATTCCTGATGAGAAAAGGAAAGCATTGTAGCCTAGAAGTGAGAAGTGTATATTTGTTGGTTGTTCTAAAGATGTAAAAGGTTATAGACTTCTCCAACCACATTGTAATGAAATTATTATTAGAAGAGATGTTAAAGTTGATGAAAATATCTTGGCCTGTGAGCCTAATTTGATGATTGTGCCTTCTTTGGCCTGCAACCCTAATTCGACGATTGTGCCTTCTTCGACCTGCGAGCCATCTTCGACGTTTGTGCCTTCTTCTGTTCCTATTCTGGTTCCTTCTTCAGATGATGATAGTGAGGATGAAAATCCACCTCCGCCTACTCACCTTCCTCCAAATGAGTCCTTTGAACCTGAACCAGCACCAACTCCTCCACCTACTCACCTTCCTCCAAATGAGTCCTTTGAACTTGAAACAACACCGAATCCTCCACTTCCTATATGGGTCCGTTCCACACGAGAAGCAGTTGGTGATCTTGTTGGTCATCCTTCAGATTGTGTCAGACACGTTCATAGTTCCAGTGAGCCTCTTCTGCTTTGGTTCAAGTTTCGAAGACTCATGATCCAGAGACATTTGCAGAAGCTTCAGGTCATTCGTATTGGGATAAAACAATGAATGAAGAGTATCATTCTTTAATGGAAAACGATACTTGGGATCTTGTACCTCTTCCAAAAGGAATAAAACTTGTTAGATGTAAATGGGTCTATAGAACTAAGTATGCATCAGATGGAAGTGTTGAAAGACACAAGGCTCAGTTAGTTGCCAAAGGATTTTCCCAAGTCGAAGGAATTGACTATAATGAAACCTTTTCCCCTGTAGCCAAAATGAATTCCATCTGCCTTGTTCTTTCCCTTGCTTCCTCACATAAATGGGGAGTCCATCAGATGGATGTTAAATCCGCCTTCTTGTACAAAGATTTGCAAGAAGAAATCTACATGGAACAACCTCCTAGCTATGTCCATAATGACTCTAGCCTTGTTTGTCACCTTAAGAAATATCTTTATGGTCTTAAGCAAGCTACCCAAGCTTGGTATGCCAAAATGGACAACTTTCTTATTGACATCGAATTCTCTAGATGACATTCTGATCCTAATGTCTATACCAAGAAAGTAGGAAGCCATCTCATCATCCTTGTCCTTTATGTTGATGACCTTATCCTTACTAGTAGTGACTCAAATCTTTTAAACCATGTGAAAACCAGCCGTAAGAAGAAATTTAAAATGATAGACTTAGGCTTTTTGCACTATTTCCTTGGCCTCAAAGTTTTGCAAACCAATGAAGGAATTTTTCTTTCCGAGTCTAAGTATGCTTGTGACCTTCTTTGTCGCTTTCACATGGATGATTGTAAACTAACCCCTTCTCCCTTCTAGACTGGAGTCGAGCTTACTGCCACCTGTACTTCTCCCAAAGCTGATGCCACCCTATACCATCCGTTAGGTGGTAGACTCTTATACTTGACTCATACCTGTCCTAATCTTTCCTTTGATGTTGGTCTTGTTGCCTGGTATATGAAAACATCCCATGAAATCCATTGGAAAGCAACTAAAAGGATACTTCTCTATGTCTGTGGTACAGTTCAGTTCAGGATACATTACAGTTCAAGAGGACTCCTTTATTGGTTGGTTTGACTTATTCAGATTGGGGCAGCGACCCTGATGATCGGAAGTCTACTACAAGTTATGTTTTCAGCCTTGGATTAGGACCTGTCACTTGGGCCTGTAAGAAACAACAGACTATTGCACTTTCTTCAGCAAAAGTAGAGTACCGAGCAGCGGTAAATGCAAGTCAGGAAGCCTTGTGGCTTCGACAGATCCTTTCAAAGTTTGGATTCTAGTAGCAGTATCCGACCAACCTTTGGTGCGACAATTATAGTGCCATCAAGCTCGCCAAAGACCCAATTCAACATCAACGCAACAAACACATAGAGCTACACATGCACTTCATCAGAAAGCTCATTCATGATCAAGTTATTGAAGTGCTCTTTTGTCCTACAGAAGATCAAGTTGCAGACATTTTCACAAAGTCTCTTATATAAGCGAATTTTTCCAAACTTCGATCTATGTTAGGAGTTCATGAAGTTGTCATTAAGGGGGCATAGGATCTAATGCCTCCTTCCTTCTCCTATTGTGTCACTATTGTAATTCCTTCAATTCTATCCCAAGTTGTTATTAAGGGGGGAATGTTAGGATATTTAGACACTTATGAGTTAGTTAAGATCTACTTGGTCTAATGTGTCAATAGGTAAAAGTGTGTTTCTTAATGTGTTTCTTTAGTATGCACTAGTATTCATTTGTAGTTAGGAAATCCGACAGTCACGATATGTTCCCGACATAGAGTGATTCGACGATTCATATTCTCTTCGATCTTAACGACCATTGATCTGTGGCTTAACACCCAATTGGTCCATGATCTCTATTTAAAGAGAATGGAGGGTCATTTGTTGATGATATATTGTGAGAAACTCTCTTGTAAAATCTCTATGTAATATTTTTCTTTTGCATTGATAAACTGCTCCAAGTGGTCGCGTTGGCTGGGGCTGTAGATGTTTCCCCGTAGGGGTGTTATAGAGAAATCCCCCTGTAGACAAGTGGATTCTCTCTTGGATACTATACCCCTATGACCAAGACAAAAAAGTGCTATTGTGGACACTGACTTTCCTTTTCATGAAGCTAAACTATCCAAAGAAGAAGAAGGAAGAAGAGTAAATACCTTTTTACCGACGTTTGTTCTTGCTCGATCCAGGCTGGTCTTGATCTCCAAGTTCTTCAGAAGGTCCTGAAATACAATGAGAAACAACAGCGATACTTCCTACTCTACCATGATTAGCTTCATAATGGATCTATGAAAGAAACAAGTTCATGAAACATGCACAAACTTTAAAGGAAACAGGCCAAGCATAGATTTATATTAATGAAAACAAAGTGAGATGCTTACAACCATGGATGTAGGTGCAACAAATTCACCAATCTCTCTTTGTCCAGACCCTTGCTCAAATAATCCACACACAGAATGTTGATACTTCAATGATATCTCTCTTATGAGATCATAAGTTTGATACTTCACAATGTCTCCCCTTTCACCATGAAGAGGCCTCCTTATATAGGCTTGGAGAGGCCTAACCACTTAAGATATTCTTGGGATAAGTTGAGGATTCTTCTCCTTTAGTTGTGGATCTTCCCTAAGATCGAGCCTTGACCTCAGATCAGAATCCAACCAACTCCAGATATGAAGGGATTCTCCCCTAATTTCTCTCAACAATCCAAAAATTCGCTCAAAAAAGGCCAACGCTCCCTCATAATGGGGCACAGAGCATTGGAACGCTCCCCCAAAAGAGGTCACAGAGCTTTGGCACTCCCTGACAGTGTATAGGGGAGCGTTGCCTTCCAAAATTGATTTTTGAGTGACTTTTTCCATGGCAAAAGACTTGTACTCTTTGTCAAATGATTTCTCCTCTTCAAAACCGGTCTTTTGAGGTGTCTTGTAAGTGTTCTTGATAATGTCGTCCGAGACACAACATAGGCAAGATGACAGTATGATATTTGCGACATTTGTGGGCGAAATGTGACACTTGCGACATTCGGTAATGATGACACTAGGCCATCATCGCAATGAGTAGTTTTGATGTGTAAGAAATTGCCCCCCAAAGTACGAAGTTAGAAGACGATAATTGATGACTGAAGTACTTTGTATACTTTTTCAAGCAAGGGTACGGACTCAGAGAACCTGATAGAAGCTGCACACAACCATCAAACAAATATTATGACATGTTTCAAACCCAAGGTAGGCATACCTATGCTTGAGTGTTAAAGACTTTCAAGGTATGGCCGCCATAAAATACACTACAGATCTATAATTATATTGACAAAAAGATATAGCCACTGAAGATAAAATGTGGATCTATACTCCTATGACCCGAACTGATCGTAGCCATGAAGAATACACAATGGATCTATGAGACGACAAGACATAGCCACGACCAATACAAAGTGGATCTATGTAACAGTATATGTGTCAATGTTCAAAAGAAACTTTGTCTCAACCTGGGCAAAGTATAGATAAGAGTGATGACTCAACCCAGGGTCTTCTTTACCAATCCCGATGTGGTACGAATCTAACCATGTGAATATATGTCCTGATGTTGAACATGGCAGAAACCACTTGATTACCGGTCAATGAGGTAAACCATTAACAAGCGCGAGGGAAATCACCATTGATGTCAATGATTCCCAAGGTAATCTAGTACATTCCAATGAATGTGAATGGATGAGTTGAAGTCGAACATCTGTGGAATCATCCGATCAGAGGTCAATGATGTAAACCCATTGTCAGACGTGAGGAGGCCTGCCATTGAGGCATGGAGGTCCCAAGGTACTAACTGGTTTCTAAGTCTAGTTCTCGGATAATGTGTTGAAGTCGACAAGAATAGACTCATTGAAGGAGGGCCTTGATGTATCCCCCATCAATGACATGAAACTAACACAGAGATGTAATTGGTGGATCAAATGAACATGGATTGATGTTGGTATTGAAACAAGAATTTGTGATGGTTGACTCTTGAGGGAGATACTTCCCTTGAACACTGAGGCATGACAACATAAACTTGACATGGACCAAAACTTGATAATGCAGTGGATATTGTGACTTTCGTCGGGTGACCCAAAGGAGTAAGGAAACTCAAAGGATTGGTTTAGTGCAGAGGTTCATTGGATTAAAATGCGTGCAAAGATACAATGCCGTGTTCAAGGGCGACTGTAAGAGTTACTCGTAATGATCTCAAAAATTGTTTGGCTTGCTTCCTTCAATTTTCCCCCGTCCAGATAGACGAGTACCTCTTTTTAATTTAACGAGCTCGAGGAGGGTAACACATGCTCGATATAACTCACCTTCGGTAAGTCCCTCTTCCTTTGCTTAATGAACTGGAAGAAGTAAGGGTTCGGCCCCGTATGGGCCCTTCAATGTATGATTGTTTAACGAGTTCATAGAAGGTAAACTTAGTGGTTTTTCATATTTAGAGAGTCTGAAAATGACTTAAAGACGACTCCAGTGTTGTCCTTTTTCATAATGTTAGTCTCGCGAGGCCGAAAAAAAGATAAATTATCACTCGAAAGATGCCCTTTCAAACCTTTTAACGAGTGGGAAAAGAAGCAAGATCACTCGACAATCTTTTCACGTTTAGAGAGTATGAAAAGAGCTTAAAGACGACTCCAAGTGGTTCCTTTTTTATGTATCCATGCAGGTCCGAAAAATAGATAAATGTTTACCCGACGCGTTCTTATGTTTTTGAGCTTGAGAACTAACTAAGACTATGCTCATGAATGTGACAAGATGAAAAAATGAACAAAACTGTTCTGAAACCTGCCAATAATGTAAAAACTGCATTCTAGGGGATTAATAAGGCCTCCAAAATATTTTCAAAACCCAAAAATAACTATATATTAGGCAAAAATGAAATTTATAATAGTAAAATGGGGTAAAAATATAATTTACCATTTCATTTGTGCAAAGATTTGTAGCAGTGGAGAATTTGTACTTTGGAGGTGAATCTTGCATTGTTCAGTGCCGGAGCTACGGTCAACTATTTTCCTCGCCGTTTGAACCAGGTTGGTGCTCTTCTTCCTTTCTTTCATTTGTACGGTTCAAATTTCATTTTTAGGCAATGATTGGGTGCAAAAATTGATGCCCTGGGCTGTCTCAAGTGCCCAAAAGGGCTTGGTGCTCCTCTAGATTTAGTGGGGGAGTGCTGCCCGATTTTGAAATCATCCCTGCAAGCTAATGAAGGGCGTGCCAATGCTCTGGTGTAGTGGTGGAGAGGGTGCTTCCCAAAAACACAAGAAAAATGCCCAAAATTCGCCAGTGCTCTCTCAAAACGTGAAGGTGTGCGTTCTAAGTTTTTAGAGCGCTCTGGTGGCTACTGTGGGATGCATTGGCACACTGATGTGCATATGAAAGGGGCGTTGGCCTCATAGACAAAGCAAACATTTTTTTTTAAGTTTTTCAACTGCCCAAAAATTGCCGAAAAATGTGATTAATGAACTTTGATTGTTGATGATTGTAGGTGACTTTGGAAATAATCATGATCGAGTGGAAAGAAAGAGAGCATGAGCTCGATGGTATGGCCGCCTTGCAAAGTCCCCGAACATGGGCCACATTGAGGAATTGCAGTCGCCTCAAGTTCTTCAAAATGCAAAAAATGAAGAAAGAGATTCTTCTTCTAGAGCATATGATTAGGCTATGGAATGTCGTGGAACAAGGGTTCCAAATTGGAACGTAGCTTCTCACCATCAAGTTGGAAGATGTATACTTCCTGACTAGCCTCTCGAAAAGAGGAGCCCTCGTAGTTTTATCCGGATAGAGGGCACTTCCTGAGCCTGTGGATGAGTACCTGGCAAACCATTGTGTTCCAGGAGCGAGACCAGTGGGAGGTAGAATCACAATCAAAGACATCAGGGATCTACCTCTTCGGTCCATTCTATTTTCCATTACGAGTATAGCGGGAATTACCAGCTCACACCTAGTTTCAAGATCACAGATGGCCTATGGTTTACAGTGTCTAGAGCCAACACTGTTTAACTGGAGTGCAGGGTTCCTTTAGAATGTGAAGGAGCAGATTACAAGATGTAGAGCAGGGCAACAGAAGCAGTTCGAGTATGGTTCATTCTTGGTTTCATTCTTCTTAGACCTCATTCCTCAGATGCAACCTCAAATTTCATTAGCAGTACGACCAGTGGGAGAACCACATATGGAGCGATGGACTAGCCTGTCTTCGAGATTGGGCTCAGATTCAGAGTTCAAATTCACCGGTGATTTCTTCGCTTGGATGAGATGCCAATTGATCGTGATAGAAGACTTTCCATACACCTGGTCCTTCCAGATGGGGTGGACTAGGATGCGTCAGGTAAGAAACCAAAAAAGATCTTTTCAAGTGTTTTTTTTATTTTAAAACTTATATTAATTTTTTTTGGGTACATAGAAGAGTTCCTAATAGATGTATCGTTTCATCATGCAGACAAGGGAGCAACACGTCCGACAGAGATACCAACATTGGGGCATCGCGGGGATGCTCAGGTAGTAGTAGCGGCAGGGGGTCTCCAAGAGGTGGAGACAAACCTCCGTGGTCTTACAATGAGTATCCCTCCTTTTGAGAGGGAGAACGTACCCTCACACTTGTAGAGATACACAGTGGGAGTCCCTGAGAGTATTAACTCTTTACTGAGACGAGTAGCTTGTGCGGTGGTGTGCTACTTGGAGCACATTGTGATGTGAGAGGACTAGGACCTCACTGATTTTTTTTGTATAGTCTTTATGACGATGTTATCGACACGAGGACCCAACATTTTTCCCTTATATGTACTTTTTTGATGTAATCAAACATTTTCTGTCATGTCGTATATATATACATTTCCGAGTTTTTATAGTGCCAAATGATTTGCAAATAATTATGTCTTTTATGTGATGAGTTTTAATTTACATGATGATATGTGATGTGATTTATTTCCTTTATGAAAACTTATCTATGTCTGAGATACCTATCCATGATGTAATTAGCTAACGAATCCGAAATGGTATTGAGTTCTCTTGGTATGTGTCTGTATTCGATAAAATCAAACATTCATTGAAGACGACGAACTCGTAAGTGGAGACATAGTAGGATAGGATTGCGAATAGCGTAGATTCGATTAAGTTGACAAACCACGAGTTGGGAGTCTAGGTTGACGATCATGAGAGAAACGCCTAGGGAGGAGGCTTCGATTAAAAGTCTGATGACAACATGATATTCTGCCATGTTGTTAGTTGCCGATCCTAAGCAAATACCTCTGGAACTTACCAATTCGTTAGAGTGGTAAATGACCCAAGCTGCAGAAGCAACGTTCTGGGTGTGTCGACTAGCGCCATCTGCAAACCCGACAAAAATAGGAAAGGAAGATGCCATCTGCGCATGAAAACACAAGACACAGTATAAGTGGCTAAGGCAAAAACTCGAGCACGCAAAAGAAAAATACACACCAAAATAAAAATACAATAGTGTACAAAGCACATATGCTAGATGTCCTATGCATATTACTTCTTAAGGTAAAGCCCGTTCTAGGGCTCACCCAGGGAGATTATGTCGTAGTCAACTAGCTCGTAGGTGCCTCTATGTAGAACATGTTTCACAATGTAAGTACCATGTCATAGAGGTTCTAACTTCCCTGTCCCTAACTTATCATGAACCTGGTCATAAATGAGGATTAGGTCTC
Organism: Picea engelmannii; assembly: GCA_009831015.1. NCBI lineage: Eukaryota > Viridiplantae > Streptophyta > Pinopsida > Pinales > Pinaceae > Picea > Picea engelmannii. Next base: position 245,023 of record ML783972.1, read on the forward strand.
CTTCTGCAAAATCGCGAGGATGGATGGGCTTGTCATATTGATTACTGATTCACTTTTGATACGTCTCATTAACAAGAGTGGCATCACGACGTGTTTCATCCAACCTAGTCAAGTGTAAGAAACGTTCTTCTTCAACAGAAGTGTGGGGCAAGAGTTCTACTTTGAGTTTCAACAAGGGAATTTCACACTCGATTGGTAAAACAACTTCTATGCCATATACTAGCTGGAAGGTAGTGAATCCAGTAGCAATTTTTACTGAGGTCCGATAAGCCTAGAGAGCGGAGAAAAGTTGTAAATGACAAGATATCTTGTTTGCCCCTACCATCCGTTGGATCATGGTTTTAAGGACCTTGTTTATAGCTTCAACTTGTCCATTATCTTGAGGATAATATGGGGATGAGTTTTCATGGCGAAAACCCAACTTGGCATGCAACTCACTCATCATCTAGTTTTGAAAATGTGAACCATGATCAGTGACAATGGCTTGTGGAACACCAAAGTGAGTGATGATGTGGTTAAAAAAGAAAAGAGCTGCAGTATGACCATCATTTAGAAAGGTAGGCATAGCCTCAACCCATTTTGTAAAGTAATCGATGATGATGATTATATAACCGTGCCCCCCGACTGAGGGAGGCTTACACTACATGAAATCAATGCCCCATTTGGAAAAGGGGCTGATGGAAATAACGGGATGTAGCGGAGTAGGGTGGGTGTGTGCCTTGGTTTGAAAAACTTGGCAGGGTGGGCACTTTTTGATGGCCTCGATACAATCTTTGAAGATTGAGAGCCAAAAGTAACCGGCATGTAAAATTTTCTGGGCTGTAGCCATCCCAAAAAGGTGACCGCCACAGGCTTCAAGGTGACATTCATTGAGGACGTGTTCAGCCTCTTCATGAGTCAGACATCGTCGCAGGATAGTGTCAATGCCACGACGATATAAAGTGTCACCAACGATAAGGTAGCAACGAGAATGATGGTGGATATGACAGTGCTCTTCACAAGAGATATCGGGCTGAAAGCATTGGGTCTGGAGATAAAGAAGGATATCTCCATACCAAGGGTTAGACGTGCTGATGAGGAACAAAGTCTCATCGGGGAGAGAATCTCTGGGCTCAGTATCGTCATCAACATGGGGAAAGTCGCAGATAAGCTCCACAAATACCAAAGATTTTTTAGCTTTGGACTTAACAAATTCAAGATCGAATTCCTAAAGGATGATGATCCATTTAGAATATTTGCCCCCAAGAATTTAACGTGTTAGAATGTGATACATGGGGTTAGAGTCCGTGATAACTGTGGTGGTGCGTAGCAAAATATAATGATGGAATCTCTAGACAACAATGATGGCTGCCAGAGCCAACTTTTCAACATGTGAATATTGGAGCTCGAGACCAAATAGACTTTTGCTAAAATAATATATCACGTGTTCCTCACCGATACGGTCCTCTTGAACTAATACCATAACAATAGTGGAAGTAGAGGCTGCTAAGTAAAGGATATAATCCTACGTATAGTTCGGAGGATGCAACAGAGGTGCATTGGTCAATGCATGCTTAAGAGCAGCAAAATATCATTGAGCAGTGTCATCCCAGACGAAAGGGGTGTCTTTCTGCAACAATCGCATAAATCCTTTGGTAATCTTAGCGTAGTTACAAATGAAATGACGAAGAAAGTTTTCTTTCCCCTGCAAACTTTGGAGTTGTGTCAGATTATTAGGTGGAGGTAAAGCTAGGATAACTCTAATGTTTAAGGGATCCACCCGAATCCTGTCCTTGGAGACAACAAAGCTGAGGAGTCGGCCTAATTCGACAACAAAAATACATTTATGTGGGTTCAAACGAATGCGGTAGAATGAACATCAAAGAAAAATAGCTCGTAGATGACCAAAATGGTTTGATCGATTGGATGGATGGGCAGGTAAGTCGTCGAGGTAAGGTTCTGCAATATGTTTGATATCGTGGAAAGTGTATGACATGGCCCACTAGAATGTGGCACCAACATTTTTGAGGCCAAACAGTAGTTTACGATAGGAAAAATTTCCCCACAGGCAGATGAAGGCTGTCTTATGCTGATCAGGAGGTAAAATGTCAATCTGGTTGTACCTTGAAAAACCGTCCATGAAAGAGAAAATTACGCTACCAGCGCAATTATCAATAATATGGTCGATGAAGGGCATAGGGTAGTTGTCTTTTGGACAAGCCTTATTGAGATCCCTATAATTAGCACAAACGCGAATGGTCCCTTGTTTCTTAGTCACCGAAACAATTTTTGAAACCCATTTCGACAAGGGGACAGGATAAATGAAGCTAGATTTCAATAACTTCTCAACTTCTGCCTTAATGGTCGCGATCTTCTTAGGATGGACCGGGCAGAGTTTTTGTCGAACAGGTTTGACACCTGGGTAGGTTTTAATCTCTTGCACAACGATCGATGGATCGACCCCTGGCATCTCTTCGTAGCTCCAAGCAAAGACATCACAAAATTCTTTAAATAAAGCGGTATAAGAGACCACTTCCTTGGGTGAAAAATTAGCACCAAGGTTAATGTTTTCCACGACACCTTCCTTGATCGAAATGTCGGTAACGATCCTAGATGACATGTTTCCCAAATTCCCCTCAGAAAGAGTATCTTGTGTGAGGATGGGAGATTATGGAAAATCGACAACATCAGAAGGGAAGACAGAGTGTATGTCTTCTTGAATTTCTTCGAGAGTTGGAAGAAAAGAGGCTCTATGATGGCTATCATCCCAAGGTACGTTGTTGATGCTAAGCATTTCCATAATAGATTCATCGGAAGAAAATTTTTGGGAAATGTAGTCGATCGCAGATGACAAGGAATTTAACCACGATGGAATTGAGTAACTGTCGGGTGCTAAGAGATGTTGGTCATCTGAGGAGGGAGAGGCAGATTGAATAGAAACGTATGAGGTTTCAGCTGGACTAAGTGGCATGGTGTCACCTAGTGCATCGAATTCCAACGGACTAGGTACAATCCAAGGGTTATATGATTCCAAGGACTGGTAAACCGTAGTCGAAATCATATTGATTTTGGCAACATGATGTGTGGTGGATGGAAGTGGTGTAGGGAAGGTACCCATAAGGCTAGAGTCTTTCAACAAGCCAACACCAATGCTTTCATATGTGATCTTGTGATCTCCCAAGAACGAAATATTGTTGGTAGCGGGAGCGCGAGCATCGGGTGTACAGAAATCTAACTGATCGATAGTGACAATTATTCCCTGATGAGGAAATTGTACACATCGAAACATTGACGAAGCAATGACAGTCATAGCATAAAACCAACTTCTTCCAAGTAACAAGTTGTAATCGAGGGGAGCATCGACCACCTCGACATCAACAGTAACAATTTTTCCGCCTAACTGAATGACTAAGGATTTTAATAGTCCGTGAGGATGAAAACCTCGCCCATTGAATGCACACAACATCATTGGGGATTTGTTAAGTGTGGGTGATTTCAAGCTTTTCCAACAGGCTAAAGACATGACACAAGTAGAGGCTCCCTCATCCAAAATAGTTCGGTGAATTTGTTGATTGTGAACAACAACATCAACTTGGAAAACAAGTTGGTGAGAGAGTTGAGATGTAAAATTATTCAGGTTAAACATGATATTGTTGGACGACTCAGGATCAAAAGCGCCAATAGTGGCCAAGAGCGTTCTATGTTGATTGGGGCAGTGTTGTAGAACTTCTAATGCAGACATAGCACATGATGCTTGAGCCAAATCTTCAACAATGTTGTAATTCTGGGCAGCATGTGAACTAGGATTAAAGGTAGATTTACGGATAGTGCTCTTAGGAGGGCGTAAGATAGAGTCAAACAAAAGCTTCTTGATCTGAAGTGGTCCAGATGGATGACTAACAGATGGAGGACTAACGAAGGATGGTGTTGGATCCAGTAAAGTATCGTTAGTGACCTTTCCTTTGTCGGGTTTAACTGGTGTGTCATATGTTGTAGAGCGGGTGGTTAAATCAATCCCGTTAAATAGATAAATATGGGAACTTGTCGAGGCTTCATCATGAGAAAGGTGGTTGGAACTGCCCCCTGGAGAGGGGGTTTGAGAAACCATAGATTGTTGTTGAGGAAAAGGCTGAGTAAGCACGACGGGTTGGGAATTCCCCTTGAAAGTTTGGCCACTTCATCACGATGTGGACAGTCTCGAGTGTAGTGATCGTCACCACAAATAAGACACGAGAAATTATGTTTCCACTGTGGTTTCTTTTCGTTAGCAGGTGGTGGGTTTTGATCTTTAGGTTGTTCATTGTTATTATTCTTTTTATTTTTGTTCTTTGTCTTCTTCTTACCTCCAGATTGTTGTGAAGGGGCAAATTGAACTGCATTCACCTCAGAGATATGAGTTTGGGGGGAGGTAGAGGAGAGTGTAGTCGAATTGGGGATGGATGCCAGAGCAGATCGATTTGTCGTTCCAGTCAACTGGGAAACAGATTGGGTTTTGACGGAGCCGATAACTCCATCCGCATGTGACATGGATGACGATTTAGATGGATCGGTATTTGCACGGGTAGCATTTGGGATTAACTCATACAAAGTACCAGATTGGGAATAAACCAAATCTAAGTATTGAGCTCGAGCAATGGCCTCTTCCTTGGTGACTACACCACCCATGGCGACATCACGAGCAATCGGGGGTAACAATGATTTAGTAAACCATTCCGCCAATAATTGGGCAAGAATGACTGCTTTGATCAACCTTCATCGTTGTCTCCACTCATGAATATGATCAAAGATATGCACAAAGTTTGTCTAACAAAGGGAGGTCAAGAGTTCGGTACCCGTCTCGTATTGAATGGGTAGTTGAAAGTGCGTGAGAAAGGACATGGCAAGGGAGTTAAAATCTTGGAAAGAACCACATGGAAGTTTGATATACCACTTGGCTACTGAGCTCGTAAGTGTTCACTGTAAAACACACAAACATATAGAATCATCCATTAAGGAGTTTGATGAACACCACAAATGGAAAGTCATTACATGGTTATTTGGGTCTTCTCCAGGTTTACCGTCAAATTTTGGAATATCAGAAGGTAGTTTAGCTGGAATCACTAGGAAGAAAGGATAATGCAGGATAGAATCATTGGTCAACCGAGACAAGTCTGGGAAATCCAAAGTAGCAAGAAATGGTAGTTGTCGGTTAACCCGCGGGTGATACTAGTGTGGCATAGGGACACCAGTAGGACCGTAAACTGGGTTAGGTGGATAATTGTAACCAATAGGTCCTCCTACATACGGCTGTTGCTGACCAGAGTAAACGAGATTCGAGGAGGGTTGAGAAGCATGTGCGAGTGGAGGATAACCAGATGGGTTTTGAGGATTATAATTTGGATTTGGTGTTTGCCCATAGGGGTAAACATTTTGTCCATAAGGAGGATATATATTAGTCCCTTGATAAAGATGAGGTTGTTGTAGACCTTGAGGATCATGTCCCCCAGAGAACTGCGGGTTTCCTGGGAAAGGGATGTTCCATGGATTGGGCGTTGTAGATGCATTCTGTCCAGAAGGTTGATGATGGGATCCAGTTTGAGGCTACCCCCTAGCATGAGGTTTCCCTCTGAAAGGGGGTTGCCCCCCAGCATGAGGTTTCCCTCCAAATGGAGGTTACACCCCAAATAGAGGTTTCCCTTCGAAAGGAGGTTGCCCTCCGAAAGGAGGTTATCCCTCGGCATGAGGTTGAGTCCCTGGAATTTGAAAACCATATGTAAACGACTGACCGGTGTCGCTTAATGGATTAGAGACACCAAGACCGGTCCCTCCGGGTTGTTGTATAGGTATAGAACTTCTGGGTAAAACTTGGGTACTGTTGACAATGAAAGAATTCAGTGCTCTGTACCCAAGGGTAAGTGACGAAGAAGGCCTAGATGATAGTGGTGTACCTGGGAGCTTGGCTAACCACCAGATTACCGGTGGGAATAGTCACAACATGAGGGACCATCGTAGAATGTGCCATCTGGAGAGAAATAGTGGAACTTGGACCAACATACTGCATGTTCGGACCAACAGACGGTGTGGTTGAAATAACGGTTGTACCAGTAAAATGATCTAAAGGTACGATGTAGATAACAGATGTTTCAGGTATTTGGGATATAATAGGTATATCAACACCTATTTCTAATCTGTATATCAACACCTATAGCATTCCAAAGGGGGTCTCCGACTTGAGGGCCCGAATGAGACCCGATCAGAATGTCAGAAGGATTAATGACAACAAGTTCTCCGGCTGAATTCAGCTGGAGAAAACGCCTTTCATATCCTGTAGGAATGCGGAAAGCCTCCATAGGATCCGTAACAAGTCAAAAATTTTCTAAAGAGGTGGAAAATTCTTCCTTTGAGGTTATAATGTCGTGGACCTTGCTCTATTGAGGAGAGCCCTCCATAGAATGAGGGGGTAAAGGGGTAGAATCTTCCATATTTTCTAAGGGAAGTCCCTGTACCCTACACGAACGGCGTGGAGGGTTGATGTTGGCGGAGAAAATTCGACGAAAAAAATCTATGGCCAACTAATGAAAAAGAAACAACATGCACTAATCAAATCTAGGAATCAAGCCAAGCAAACAAAACCTTCTTTCGATGATCGTACTAGTTGATGATGAAATCCAACGTTGCGTGATCAAGTCAAGAAGGGGATAGGATATGGTGGAACACTTACGATGGCGACCTACTTAACGGACTTACGCCTTGGTGCAATCTTCCACGTAGTAATTGTGGATTTACCCTCCAAGGAGCCTGAGTGAGTTTGACCAATGTCTGTTCCAGGTAAAGTGAGACTTCCCTTCACCGTCACCTTGTGTAAGTACCTAAAGATTATGGCTACTAAGGACACCAACTCACAGTCAGCCCCTGGGCGGGTAGAAATGACAGTCCGGTCTGAACGTATGAGCATGATAACAAGTCTGAAATCCTTCGAGAGAACCGAGGACAAGTGGACCGGTAGAACTCCAGAGGACCCCGAATGGATTCAGAGTTCATGAATCACCGAGACCAAATGAAATCAGCTGAACCTCAAGAAGAACCCTTAATATACGGTCTGACCACTACAAACGATTGAACCACGGAGGGATAATCTCCGTAACTCTCCCGAATGCGACCTCGTGCGTAACCCTTGTGTGAGAGGGGGATCCCAGAAAGCCTATACGACAATTGGATTTTCTCTCCCTATTGCAAGATGATAATGTTTGTTTTGAATACTTTGGAGAGTTGTACTCATAGCCTAATCCAAAGTGCTAATCCTATTCTAATGTTGGTGGAAGATTCTAAAAATAAAATGTTCTAGATAAATTTTAATTAGCGTTAATTTTGCAGTTGTTCTTTACTCAAGGGTGTATGAAAGTGAAACTGATGGTATTATGAATCAATCCCCCAAAAATTCATAAGAAATGATAAGCAGTCTTTTCTTTCAATGAATGCCTATTTAAGGGAAAGAGAAGAATGTTCTTTTCACTCTCAAACACTAAGATACATAATCCTCAATCAATTGTTTCTCAATCAAATCCAGTATAATGCTAAAGATTTCATAGAATTCCTTTCTAATATCCAAAAGCAATCATAAAAAATGTATCCTTTTGCTTTATGTGTGAATGATAATCAATCTGATGTAAAGCTTCCTATGTCATTCAGACTTTAAGATCAACGAGATTCAAACAATCAGAAGCAAGTTTCACACAAACAAAAACACACTCTCGTCGTGATTAAATAAGAATGACAAAGATAACAAAACTTGCAAAAAGAAAACCAAAAACTCAAAAAGAAGGAAAAAGGCTTGGACAAGATGACCTCAAAGATCAAATGGAATGGTGCATAAACCTTTGAATTTCCTCACAAAAGCTTCCACTCAGTCAGATAAGTGAGAGGAAAATAGTAAGTTGACTCTAAATCATCAAAGACAAAGAGTGAATTCAAGGTAAGGAAAAAACATCAAAATTCCAAATAAAAGGTGGTCAATTCTCAGAAAACAGAGTGTTGAAGGCCAAGACTAAGATGTACTGAGGTTGTAAGACTCCTGAGCAAGTGCCAAAAGCAAGAAATGAACTCAAAGAATGAAACCCTAGAAGATTTTTCATATAAAAGGGGCAACACTACGGTGTAAAGGGCACCAGGGCATTCCGACGCTCTGTGTAAGACTAGCAAGGAGCGCTAATGCTCTAGTAGAAGAGGCAGGTGTGCGCTGGCCACTAAAAATTCAGAAAAATGCCAAGAAAATCATAATTCAACCAAAATCAGACAATCAAAGTGGATATGATGAAATAAAGAGCCAATCAACAGATCTAAGAATCAAAGACACAGTATGAAGAAGGTCAAAGATTGAGCAAAGGCCAAGACAAGGCCTAGGAAAAAACACAGAAATCAAGGTCCTTCCCCGGTGGAGTCACCGATTTTTGTTACAGAGAAATCCCCCTGCGAACAAGTGGATTCTCTCTTGGATACTAGACCCCTATGACCAAGACAAAAAAGTGTTATTGTGGACATTGACTTTCCTTTTCATGAAGCTAAACTACCCAAAGAAGAAGGAAGAAGAGTAAATACCTTTTTACCGACGTTTGTCCTTGCTCGATCCAGGCTGGTCTTGATCTCCAAGTTCTTCAAAAGGTCCTAAAATACAATGAGCAACAACAACAATACTTCCTACTCTACCATGATTAGCTTCATAATGGATCTATGAAAGAAACAAGTTCATGAAACATGCACAAACTTTAAAGGAAATAGGCCAAGCATAGACTTATATTAATGAAAACAAAGTGAGATGCTTAGAACCATGGATGTAGGTGCAACAACTTCACCAATCTATCTTTGTCTAGACCCTTTCTCAAATAATCCACACACAGAATGCTGATGCTTCAATGATATCTCCCTTATGAGATCATAAGTTTGATACTTCACAATGTCTCCCCTTTCACCATGAAGATGACTCCTTATATAATCTTGGAGAGGCCTAACCACTTAATATATTCTTGGGATAAGTTGAGGATTCTTCTCCTTTAGTTGTGGATCTTCCCTAAGATCAAGCCTCGACCTCAGATCCGAATCCAACCAACTCCATATATGAAGGGATTCTCCCTTATTTTCTCTCAACAATCCAAAAATTCGCTCAAAAAAGGCCAGTGCTCCCTCAAAATGGGGCACAGAGAGTTGGAATGCTCCCCCAAAAGAGGTCACAGAGCATTGGCACTCCCTGACAGTGTATAGGGGAGCACTGCCTTCCAAAATTGATTTTTGAGTGACCTTTTCCATGGAAAAAGACTTGTACTCTTTGTCAAATACTTCTCCTCTTCAAAACCGGTCTTTTGAGGTGTCTTGTAAGTGTTCTTGATAATGTCGTCTGAGACACAACATAGGCAAGATGAAAGTATGATATTTGTGACACTCGTGGGCGAAATGTGACACTTGCGACATTCGGTAATGCCGACACTAGTCCATCATCGCAATGAGTAATTTTGATGTTTAACAAGGGGTTTACCACGTAAAAACATCAGTCTGTTGATCTTTGATCTAGTTGTGTGAGTGGTTACTGAAGGTGTTCATCCTCTATTGGAATACCTTTGTTGTTGAACATAAAGCTGGAAAAAGATAAGAGCCATATTTGAAACCTTCGAGATGATTCACCCAGGGATCCCCGAGAAAGCAGTAAAATGCTTCTCAATAAGAGAAGGGGGACCCACAAATATATAAAACACTTAAGGTATTGGTTGGTGGATAAGAGGTCTCATTGGAAGCTGAACTATCATGACCATGATCATGTAGTGGTATGACTGTAACACCCTGTTTCCCCTAGCTTGTAAAAATAACTGGACTGGCCAAGAACTATGGAAAACTCGTAAATGTGAATATGTGATGTAAATGGACCTTGAGGAAAAAGGTCAATAAATGTGAATAACATTATGAATTTTATTGCAAGACTGCTGAGAGGGGATGTGCAAAAAAGAGACCACGATGGCGGTGGAAGGCACCTGGAAAGGTGGCGTTAACTTCCACCGAGAATTAATACCGTATTTGGACTCCACTGGCCCAGAGAACCAAAAGTGGCTTGTTGGCCCTGAATTAAATGTCTCGCAGGCTGGTAGGTAGATGGTTTAATGAGGGATGGGAGGTGAACCGCCCATACGTAGAGCCGTTAGGCCTGACCAGTGCGAGGGTAATCGTGCCACACACAACCTCGCAAGAGGATAAGGCGTGGGGTAGAAGCGACTGGGGGGCGGACGTGAGGGGAGAGCTCTGGCATTATGCAGAGTGAGTGATAGCAGAGAGGAAGGATTGCAACCTTCGCTCCTGGTCACTGGCAAACAGAGACGCAGTCTCACAACATCGTGGTCTCATCTCGGGGGTGGCTAGTGGTAAATCCGTTGGGATTTGCTAAGCCTACGGTTGGGTGGAAATGAGCACCCCTCTTAGCAGTTGCTTGACCCCTGGTGTTATTTCTGATAAGTGTTTTGCCTCTGTCGTCTTGAAATATATATATATATATGTTTATTCTGATAATTATGCTCATAAGCTATGAAACTGTGAAGGATTTCATTATAAGAATGACTGTATGGTGTTTTGATTAGTACTAGTAGTTGTATATTTATATGGAAAGACTACGTATGATTTATGTCTTCATGAATTCGTTATTTGTGTGCATACTGATCAAAATTCAGACTTCACGTCTGGTTCTCGGGAGGACGACATCCTTATATACCTCAGGTAGTACCCTGAGTAAATCTCCCCATAGAAATACCTTCCTTGAAAAGCCCATTAAGAATCGGGAAGGCGGTTGTGAAGGCGTAAGGCCTTAGTGACCCTGCATGAGGGGGAACGATCCTCTTGAAGACCGAGATGACAACATAAGGATGAAGTAACGAATCGACGGATGAGATCCCGTCGGGAGATCTGTGGTCACTCATGACCGTCAGATCGGAGGAAGAAGATGGAGTGTTAAATACTTTATCCCTGATAGGTGTTGACCGATGGATGAGATTCCGTCGGGAAATCTGCGGACACACCCGACCGTTGGATTGGTAGGAGAAGGTAAGGTGTTAAAATGCCTTACCCCTTTGTTTTCTGTGTCTTCGTGGGCAGCGAGGAATTTGGGATCGTAGATCTCCAGGGTCCATGAGATTATCTGGACCGTGGATCTTTTCCACGTCCAAGGAGTCGTGGAAGAATGCATGGGTAGGAACCGATCTGGGCCGTTAGATCTCGGCTGGAAAACCCGACAGCCGTTGTATCTATCCGGAGTTACCCGAGGGTTAAAACCCCCCGTGAATCGGGATTTTCCTTGATGAAAACCCCGGAATAGATCTGAGTTGTCCGACTAATGGAGGCCACATGTCAAGAGATCAACCATTTCGGGAAACCGGGAGTCGGGAAATCAGGAGTCCTGTGGGCAAGAGTTCGGGATTTTCCATGATGAAAACCCCGAGATAGATCTGAGCCGTCCGATTGACGGAGACCACGTGTCAAGAGATCTCCCATTTCAAGAAATCGAGAATCGCAAGATCGAGAGTTCTGGTGACAAGGGGTCGAAACTTTCCTGGGTGGAAACCCCGGAGCAGTTGTGGACCGTCCGATTTAAGGAGGTGACGTGTCGAGAGATTACCCATCTTGAGAAATCAGGGATTGGGGATTCAAGAGTTCCGTTGACAAAAACTCAGGCTCTTGCCTTGACAAATCCCGATCTATAATGTTGAGACAATAGCATGTGGCTAAGTCCCGATGGACGGACAAGATTCCTTCGGGAAATATCAGGGTCCGTAACGACCGTCCGATTTGAGGAAGAGATGCCAATTTTACGCTGGGGTGCGAACGTGCATTAGGGTAAGTAGTGAGCAGATCTGGATGGCCAGAGTGCACCCGCCCAGATCTACGGCTGAGGATGCATTCCGGAGCCCCCTTTCCATTCTGCTTTTAATGGGGGGGGGGGTTCGGAATTGGACGCACAACTCTTGAACAATTGAGATTAATTCATCATGATCAACGGCTCTCAGGTGGATTCCAGACCCCCCTTGCCATTCTGCCTTTAATGGGGGGGGGGTCCGGAATAATGTGGCGTGTGAAGTGGGGCCCCTCCTGTCATGTCGACTATCGTGTCACATTTCCCTCCCTACCACCTGCATTCCACCTAACCACGCAACGAGGTCGTTTCTAATTGGTTGTTCTCTAACCCTGTAGGGATTCGTCCCCATTGGTCGATCGTTAGCCCTGTCGGGATTCGGCGATTGCCAAGTCAAACGAATTGGCATCACTGTAGCGCCGAGGCACGAAATATGAAAGAGGTACTGCGTTTATTCGGACTGTGATCATGATCCGTGACCACATGGGAGCGGGGAGAGAGAAAGAGACAGCTTACGCTGGTCCTCCATGGGTGTTTAGGGTTCCTGATTCGGCAGAAGACCAGAAAAATCTGATTTAGGTAGTGGGTATCTGACAATGACACTACCATCTATTTGGTCACCAAGCCAAGGTAGTGGCTCTTGGTTGCATGGCCAAGAGAAAGGGGGTCTCATCGCGAGCCAATCTTCTCATTTCTGTGAAATGTTTGTGGATGACATTGCCACTAGCTAGTCACCAAGCTGGAGAAATGGCCATCAACTTTTTCCTTGAAGCATAAAGGAAGAAAAAAACTAAAAGAGAAGAAAAGAAAGCTAAAAAATAATAAATGGAGGTTAGCGGGCTTGGAAACAATTGCATCCATAACAAGGTGCAACTCACCCTCCACAAAGGCACCCATAGGTAAGTGTTGCATTTCCCTGCTATCATATGCACCCCATGCCGAAACATTTTTCCCTTTCCACCTCACGCACTTGCATTAATTGGATTAGACTCCACCTGGGAAACGTCCTACACTTGAGGAAGATTAGCCCAATAGGACACCTTGAGACCTTATCCAAACCTAGACTTGTCAAATTGCATAACGTCTTTGAGCATTTTTTTTCGGGGTTAGGAGGGTTTAATGTACATGTTTGGGTGTTTTGATTATTAGATGTGATTTGCACACCATGATGCTTGTGACCTATGGACCCCTAGAGGGCATATTTGTTTTCACTTCATGACCTTTCCCGGTGAACATGTATGCATGAGGGGATGATTAGCTCAGACCTTCATGAGGGCTCAAAGCCCACAGATGGACGTTGAAACCCCAACCAAGGGGTAAGAATATATTGAAGGCCTGCACCAAGAGAAGGAAGGATGTTTCCTTTGGAGGCACCTTGGTAGACCTAGACCCAGGGGATCTTGCTCCTCCCACATAGATGTTAGCCCTTGAGGGCCCTAAATTTCATCATGGATACCCTAGACGTCATCCTGAACTGAGGTTTTCATCTTGGACAACATTTATGAGGCACTGACACATGTGGGTAGGGTTTCATGTCTTTGGAGGCCCAAAGTTTCACCTTCCTTGCCCAATGTTCCATACTTAGAGCTCAACGTCACCCTAGAGGGGCATGATGTCACCCTTGGAGTGATTCTTAGATGAAAATTAATTTTATTTTGTCCAGATTTAATTTTTGTAAAAAACTAGCCAGGTCGACCCTGTTTTATGACCTAAAACTTAATTAAAATCAATTTTTTGTATAAATAAGACAAAGGTGACATTCATTTTTCATCACACCTTGCCCTTGGAGACAAGGAGGTCTGAAATTTTGCCTTATTGGGGGTTACTTGGCTGAAATAGTGAGGCACGACTCTCTTGAGAGGCTTGTTTTAGCACTTGGATCAAATTCTTGAATTCTTATGGTGATCTTGCATGGTATTTCATGATTATTCCTTGTGCAGGTAAGTGAATTGTTTCATTTTTATTGAAAATGTTTATGGTAATGGTTTATCTTGCTCATACAATATTATGAAATTGCATGGTGTATTTAATGCTTGAAGTAAGAAACTTAAAGTGCTAAATTTCTTGCTTTTTTTATTTGCTCAGCTTCATAGAATTGATCTAATAACTAGTGAAACCCTAGGGCCCTAAAGTGCTAGCTTCCTTGAGGTATTCATATAGCTATTGTGCCTAAGTTAATTTTCATCCACTAACTCTTCAAGAAGAACGAGGCGCTAGGGCCTAGAGGTGCCTACACCCTAGCTTCCTCTCTTCTTAAGGTCAAGAAGCCTAGGAGGAGTTAAGGTGATATTCCTCCTAGGTCTTGTCCCCTCTTGAATTGTGTGCATTATCATTTGTTACTGACCCTGGAGAGAGTTTCCAACCTTGACTCCATTTACCCCTAAAAGGTGCTAGTCCTTTGTTGAGTCTCCATTTTGAAACTTCTAATGCCCTATATTACCCTGTATTTGAGTCTATTTTACCTATGCTATAAGTATATACTTGATTGTTTCCTCCATAAGTACACCTGATGACTTTGTTCATGTGCATAGAGAGGTAACCTATGATTAAGGCATGATTTGTTTAGTTTTTTGAGTTAATTCGATTAAATGTTTGATTTTGTATGATCTTAATCGTTTGACTCCTAAGCAATTTTAATCCGGTACCTCACTATTCCGGCACTACAACTACAATGCATTTCAGTACTACAGGCTACAATGCAATCCAGTACCAAGTATATTCCGGTACCCAAAGCTCCACATGGACTATTCTCTCAACGTTATTTCGGTACCCGCACAACATGGCATCCGGTACTAGCACAACTCAACATCCATTTCGGTACCTGCACACTCTACGTTATTCCAATACCAAGTCTTGTGCCCATTCCGGTACTGCCTGTGCACCTAATCCGGTGCTCAGGATTGCGACTGTGTGTATTCTGGTACCAAATCCCTGTTTCTAGAATTCATCTGTTGAACGAGTCTCTTGATGGAGATTCCAATAATTCAGTTGGATCGAAGTCTCTAAAGCAGTTTTCAAGATCACGATAGACTTGATCACTCATGCACTTCGTGTCATGAGGATGAATTCCATCCCTAGAGATTCGATGTGAAATACCAATTGTAATATTTTAAAAATTATTTGATACTTATCCTTAGATCTTGATAGTATCGGCCCACCTTCTTTATAAAGGATGTTGTATAGGCGATAGAATAAGATGGATGTAATGAAGCAAGTAGCAAGAACCAGATGATACATATTGTTTTTTATGTACGAGATGATGAACTACTGATTCAATTTACAAGTTGAAGAAATACAAATGATATGTTGTGCAATTCCCGAGTATGATTAGAATGTTTTAGTCTGTTATCTTTTTAAAGGTACCTTGTTGGTTCGGCAAGGGCCCACCTCCCCAACCAAGGTAAACCTCCTTGTACATGCTTTGTGTGATTGTGTGAGTATTTAACAGTGGTGTGTTGTCAATGATTTCAAATACATTCTAAAAGTTTAGCATATGATTATTTTCTTCTAAATCAGTGTGAGTAATAAGATACCAGACCAAATAGATAGTTTCCTTTTCTAATATTTCAGGTTGACATTTAATTGATAAAAGTTTGATGTGTGGGATTGTTAAGTAAATGTTATTATTTTGAGTTGGTGATTGTAGTGTTCTCAGTGGGTAAAGGAACCATAGGAATTTATCTTTTATTTTCATGTTCCATAATGAAGTCTCTCAGTCATGTTGGCTGCTTCGTGTACTAAAGAAGGTTTGATTGAATATAATAGAGTTGGAATTGATTTCTGTTTAAGAGTGATTGAAGTTGATTGTTGATTATTGTTTTTGGTTGCTATAGGGAACAAGATCTTAAGTTCATCACTCTAATTCATAATCCCAGAATGAACAGACTTGTCACCTAAGAAAAAACCTTTTGATTGACTGCTTGCTTGAGAAGTTTTATTATCAATTTTCTCTTCTAAGTTTGAAGTTGCGTGAATCATTCATAAATCTTAGAAACATAATATTATGTTATTAATTATTTCCTGCTTAAGCTAGATACATCAAACATAGGTAGGTTACTTGTTCTCGACACATATAGTGTAAAAACTCTTTCGATTACGAATCCCGGATTGACATATAAATGAGTGTAATATATTGAACATATTTATACACCAACATTTTGGTGCCATTGTCTGGGAGTTGTAAATGGTAATAGGTAGATTTTTGAATTTTTGATTGGTGTGATGAGTTTGGATTGGATTTAAGGACAATCTGAGGGTGGAGAGAAGATGATAAGACGAGAGGGAAGAACTTGCGCATCCAATTTGGTGGGGTTGCTCCAAAGTCAAGTTGTCCTCTTACTTTTGATAGTTAGAAATCTGTGTTTTTTTATTGGGATTTATTTTATGAGTAGGTATAGGGATAATAAAGGTAGATTTATTGCTCCCAAAATTTCAAAAAAGTTAGAAAAACAAACAACAATCCCCCCCCCCACCCCCACCCCCCCCACACTAATTCATCTAAAATTTATGTAGGAAAAATTCTCAGAGGAGAAATCTCAAAGGCAGCAATTGAAACAACAACCAAAGGCACTAAATTTGAAGCCATTGTTCATATTGAAAGCATAACAGGCAAGAGGGGAAGCACTGGCGACCCCATCAGAAGGAGGAGCTGGAAAAGAAATAGAGGTAGTGATAGAGGAAGGTGCATCTGTCGTTGGGGAACCACACAAGACATTGGAACAAATAGATATACCAAACAACCCAGTGGTTGAGCCATCACCACCACCCTACAAATTGTTTGGAGATATGGCAGAAGAGGAAGGAAATGCAACCAATGAAACAAACACATTTGGATTCCCCATACTAGGCATTGCTAGAGACATTGCTATGAAGAAAATTCCATTGTCCTCACTGCCTCACTTCCATGGTATGTCAACAGAAGACCCTGACTAATTTTTATTTGAATTTGATATACTATGTAGAAGTTGTAATTACACTGATAATGCACAAAAATTAAAACGTTTTCCAGCTACACTAGAAGATTCAACACTAAGGTGGTTTATGAGCCTAGGAGAACACACTATCTTATCTTGGGATGGTATGAAGGAGACCTTCCTCCAGAAATATCAAGATTATTGTATACCTAGGGATGCTAGGAATGACATATTTAAAATGCAGCAATCTGAGGAAGAAAGCTTGGAAGATTACCTAGAGAGGTTCCTATACAACTACCAAAAGACTAAGATATTTGCCTTAGACACAACCACAGTTAGGACTATCTTCCTAAAGGGTGTGAGGGATGACTGCATTGAAGTACTAAACCTCATGAGTTCCGGAGATGTGTACCAAAATCCATTTGCAGACATAGCAGAGTATTGTAAAAGATACTCCCGCAGTCAAGCCAAAACATAAAAAAGTGTAAGGGATCCTACAAATAGAATTGTTAAACCCACATCAGGAGGTGTTACTAGGATTGAATTGGGGAATCTATTAGAAAATTTAAAAACATACATCCTAAACACCATCTGTTCCCAACTTGATACCATAAAAATTAAAAGGAAACAAGAGGAAGAAAATGCTGCTTTGGCAATTTTCTGTCATCGGTGTAGGAAAAAGCATCCTGAAAAGGAATGCCCCCTTAATGTTATTGAAATCTATGGCCTCTGTATAGAGGATCACCCTACCAATGAATGCCCTTCTTTACTTGGACTTAAAGCCATATTCAAAGGAGGGGGAGAACCTCATGAAACATCCTACCCCCCTAAGAGGCCATGGAGACAACAAATTTCCAATATGTTTGCAGACCCTACTACACAATATTCACAACAACAATGGGTACCTCCCATGTCTTATCCTTAATGGTCACCACAATAGCCACAAATCCAACCTTGACAACAAGGATGGAGAGGGCCTGCATATGGGAATGTTACCTTTCAACCAACAAAATTTCCCACCTACCCACAATACCCTCAAAATATTTCTCAGTTGCTCCTAGGATTTAATGCTCCTGCTCTTCCTCCACCCCCACAACTGCAACAACAACTTACACTACCTATGAATCCAAATTTGAAGCAACAAATACAAGCCGCACCTAGTCAAAACCCTCCTCGGCCTACCCCTATTCCTGCACAACCTATCCCTAATCTAAATAACAGGCCTACACAACCTGTAAAAAACCTTGAAGTACAAACCTTCCCCACTTATGTAATAACTCCAGCTCCATTTAATGGAATTGAATTAAGATAAGGGAGGGTTGTAAATAAAACAAATCCTATTGCGGTTATTCAATAAGAAGAACAAGTAGATAATCACACAGTTCAAGAAGAAGAACAAATAGATATGCAAACAGTTCGAAGAGAAGAACAAATGATTGATCAATATGAAGAAAGAAACACCACTGTACAACAAGAAACTCCTCCTCACAATTCTCATGCAACATAAACGCCTTAGAAAATGAACCCTCCTCCTTATCCAGAAAGGTTAGTTGTGAAGAAATATGAGGAACCTCTAGGGCATAATCTAGAGACTAAACTTAGATATATATGTGTAAAGATTCCCCTACTTTAGGCCATCAAGGACATACCTATTTACGCTAAAATTGTAAGGGATCTTTGCATTAAAAATCCAGGGAGTAAGAGGAAGGATGATCCAGGTGGATATTGGGGGCCACCCACCTTTTCCAAATGGCTCAAAACAGTTTTCTGGCCATTTTGGCAATTTACTATTTTTAGCAGGTTTTAACTTCCGGGGCCATTTTGAGGGCCTAAATGAAGTTTTTTTGAGATCG
>ML783972.1:265723-283254 GCA_009831015.1 Picea engelmannii
CAAGACAAGCAACTCACCAAGATGCAGATTCAACAAATGCTTTTCCCTCTCCCCCGGGAACTCAATGCAATGGAGACCATTGCTTCCTAAGGAGGGAGGATTGATCCAGGTGGATATTGGGGGCCACCCACCTTTTCCAAATGGCTCAAAAGAGTTTTCTGGCCATTTTGGCAATTTACTATTTTTAGCAGGTTTTAACTTCCGGGGCCATTTTGAAGGCCTAAATGAAGTTTTTTTGAGATCGAGGTTCTCAATGATATCCGAAGGCATGATTGAGCCCCCAAAATGAATCTCCTCGATGATACCTTTCCAACGAGCTATCACACGCCTAAAACGGAGATCGTATGCAAGAGTTACGACCCCGGGAAGTTGATGCACCAACTTACCCAAACGGGGCCCACATGACTTTTGGCGCTTCATCTCCTAGGGTTAGGTTTTTGGATGTCTAGGATTTTTGGCATTCCCGATTATTGTAAAAGGGCCTCCAGAGCCTCATTGTAACCATCTTCTTGCGAATGCGAGTAGCCGTCACATCTCTTCTCAGAGATAAGCTGCCACCATTCTAACGAGTCTTTCACTCTGTATTTTTACAATCTCTGTACATTTCTTTCATTAATAGAAATCGTGTATTACTGTATATCTGTGTTTATGGTTGCATCTCTGATACATTTCTGTTATATTATTGGATATATGCAATATCTCTGTGCATTTCCTTATTATATCTCCGCTCTCATTTCGTGTCGAAAATAATCCAGATCAAAGGAGCCTTCTGTCATACAGGTGGTTGGACAGTTGTCAGAGTTTATAACAAAAATTCCATCCAAATATAGTGATCTAGGAAACCCAGTGGTAACCATAGAAATTAACAGTGTTTCTTTGCCAAACACACTGATTGATCTAGGGGCAACAATAAATGTTATGTCGGCTCACACTATGAAAATGCTACAACTAGATCACCTAAGACCAACACAAACTTTGCTGGAGCTTGCAGATAAATCAATCATCACCCCAGTAGGAAGTTTAGACGATATAACAGTTACCTTGGCTTCTTGGGAGTACCCTATTGATTTCTTTGTGATTCATCCCAAATCCTCCAAACCAAGACATCCAGTAGTACTTGGACGACCTTGGTTGGCCACTGCTGATGCATTTATTAGTTGTCGATCTGGAGAGATGACAATTTCCAATGGCATTCAAAGTAAAAAACTTATCCTTTTCCCCCCTGCCCAACCAGCCACTGAAGTTCCTCTCTGGTTGGAGAATCCTAATGGGAAGGAGAATTGTACTTAACCCTTGTTAGCAGTCGAACATATAAAAGGATTTCAAGAGGAATCTGAAGAACAAATTTTGAGTCTATTCTTGGCTGATTCAACATGCATTGAATATCCTCAATATTTTCCTAATTATACACATATCTTTAGCTCTGAATTCCAAGAAATCTGGCACCCCTCCACCTCTACAATAGCCACCGTTTCAAAAATAGATGAAGGGAAAGAATCAACTGTTCAGGCTGTTGAAATCAATCATGGGAAATCTTTGTATATCAATGCTAGCTTAGAAATAGATCAACAACAAAAGTTGATACAGATGATTCAAGGGCAATCTGGTGCTTTTGCATGGGATTACTCTGACATGAAAGGGATCCACCCAGACACTTGCATGCATCATATTTACACTAACGATCAAATCAGACCTGTTAGGCAACCCCAAAGAAGAATGAATCCAGCCTTGAAAGACATAGTGAAAGAAGAATTCCAGAAACTCCTGCAAGTCAATTTCATTTACCCTATATTAGATAGCAAGTGGGTCTCCCCATTATTTATTGTCCCTAAGAAAAATGGGAAATGGAGGATTTGTGTGGACTTTAGAGAATTAAACAAGGCTACCTATAGAGATTAATTTCCCTTTCCTTTCATAGACCAGGTCTTGGACACTTTGTCTGGGAAGAGGTATTTTTCTTTCTTGGATGGGTTTAGTGGTTACAATCAATTCCAAATTTCACCAGAAGACTAGGATAAAACCACGTTTACATGCCCCTGGGGGACCTATGCCTATAGGGTTCTTCCTTTTGGTTTGTGTAATGCCCCTGCTACCTTTCAAAGGGTTGTCTTGGCCATTTTCTCTGATTTGACCCATGACTGTGTGGAAGTCTACATGGATGACTTCACAGTGTACGAGGATGATTTTCAACAGGCATTGGACAATTTGGAGAAATTACTGGTTAGGTGTAAAGAAACCAACCTTTCACTCAGTCATGAAAAGTCTAGAATGATGCTCACTAAAGGAATTGTTCTAGGTCACCACATCTATGGTACAAGAATAAGAGTAGACCCTGCCAAGATTGAGACTATTTCCCAAATCAAGATTCCTATCTCACAAAAAGAAGTCATAAGTTTCTTAGGGCATGCTGGTTACTATAGGAGATTCATTCAAAATTTTACAAACCTAGCTGCCCCCCTATTCAAACTGTTAACAAAAGATGTTGAATTTGGTTGGAATGAACAATGTCAAATCTCCTTTGAAATCTTGAAAACAAAGCTTTCAAGTACCCCTGTTTTGAGAGGACCAAACTGGTCTCTTCCTTTTCATATTTGCACAGATGCCTTAGATACCACCTTGGGGGCTGTCTTAAGACAAAGGGAAGGCCATATTCCTTATGCTATATACTTTGTCAACAAGAATCTCTCACCCACTGAAGTAAATTACACTGTAACGGAAAAACATTTTTTGTCAAGAGTACATGCCATTAACAAGTTTAGACACTACATAACAGGGTATGAAGTCTTTGTACATACTGACCATTCAACCATCAGATTTTTAATGAACAATCCTATTAAAAATGCTAGAGTGACTATATGGATGTTATTACTACAAGAATTCAATATCACCATCATTGATAGGCTTGGAAAAGATAATTTAGTTGTTGATTTCTTGTCTAGACTTATTCATACAAGTGACAATACTCCAATAGATGATGATTTTCCGAATGAGAATCTATTTGCTATTTTTACTTACACCCCTTGGTATGCAGATGTAGCCAACTATATTGTAACAGGAAAGATACCTCAAAATCTATCCTCCCAAGAGAAACAAATAATTATCCAGCTAAGTGCCAATTACATGTGGCATGACGATTGCTTATACTGAATTGGACCTGACTTGGTAATCAGAAGGTGTGTTTGAGAGGATGAGATGTAAGATATTTTCAGAGCCTGTCATGATGGTCCATGTGGAGGCCATTTTGCTGACAAAAGGACAACATACAATATTCTACAGTCCGAATACTATTGGCCAACCATTTTTAAAGATGCAAAGAAATATGTGGCCAACTGTGATGATTGCCAAAGAATGGGAAAACCTACTGCAGTTGATGAAATACCCCTCCAAGCTCAAGTAGTGATTTAACCCTTTGAAAATTGGGCTTTGGATTTTGTAGGACCTATTAACCCCATGTCTCAAAGGAAGAAGTACATCTTGGTCTGCACATATTATGTAACTAAATGGGTGGAAGCTAAAGCTCTGTATTCTACTAATGAACAATCTCTTGTAGACTTTCTCTTTGAAGAAATCTTTACTCATTTCGGTGTACCTCAAGAAATAGTCACTGACCAAGGAACCCAATTCACCTCAAATTTTGTCAAGGTTCTCACTCAACAATACAGGATCAAACATAGAAAATCTTTGCCTTATCACCCCCAAGCAAACGGGCAAGTGGAATCAACCAACAAGGTGATAGAGGCTATCCTCACTAAGACTGTTCAACTGCATCACAAAGACTGGGCTGATAGGTTACATGAGGCCTTATGGTCCTATAGGACAACTTGGAGAAATACAACAGGGCATACACCATATGAGTTGGTGTATGGGAAGCAGGTACTACTTCCCATAGAATTTCAAGTAAAAACCTTCAGGACTGCCATACAACTAGGGATGGATCTGGATGAAGCTAAAAAATAGAGGCTATTATAATTAAATGAGTTTGATGAAATAAGACAAGATGCTCTGCAAAGGACCACCCTTATACAAGAGCAAAGGACTAAATGGCATGACAAGTACATCAAAAAGAAGTCCTTTCAGTCAGGTGATTGGGCCCTCCTATATGATAGTAGGTTAAAAACTTTTAAAGGTAAATTTTCTACTACATGGTTGGGACCTTATGAGGTTGATACCGTTTATGACAATGGTTCAGTAAGGATAAATACCATTGATGAGAATCATACTCCCTTTGTCGTAAATGGGCATCGACTGAAGGTTTATCATAAGCCTCTATCTAAAGAGGATTTTGTCAAAAAAGTTCTTCGGAATTCCGAAATGCAACTGGTAAGAAGGAGGGTTTCTCCTCCTACTGACCCACCACAGTAAGTCAATTGCATGAATTAATTTAGCTATGTACATAGATAGAAATTTTCTTTTTTTTGATATAACTAACAAAAACAAAAAGTTGGTTGTGTTCTCATGTAGATAAATGAACAAGGAAGACATGTATCAGATGGAATCTTGTTTAAGTTTTCTAGACTCTTTAAAATTGAAAACACCGGCGAGCAGGAACTGGCCCGGGCTCGAGAAAAATCCACGAGACAGTATATAGAGTTTTCTTTAAGTTTTCTAGACTCTTTAAAATTGAAAATACCAGCGAGCAGGAACTGGCCCAAGATCGAGACAAATCCACAGGACGGTATATATAGAGTTTTCTTTAAGTTTTTCACTCTTTAAAATTAAAAACACCAATGAGCATTAACTAATTTGGGCTTGATAAAAATCCACAGAAAAGTAGTAGTTAGGATTATTAATTTTGTAATAAAAATGAAGTGCCAACAGGAGCAGTGTTCAACTTGGTTTCAAAAGAGGAGGGTTCTAAATCTCAACTTATGGTCATCCAATTACATAATACCCTCTTGTCACAGATCTTGGAGCCCAGTCACCAAATTCCTTTGCTTTATTCTGATGCAAACTCAGAGTTCTTGCATCTAGTGTTGGTATTTGTTCCATCTACATGGTTTTTTCAGTTGAATAAGATCACATGTTCTCTTCTAGAACACCATAAAACATTAGCTACTTCTACAAAGTGCAACCTATAAAAGTTTCGGTCTACAAAGCACTACCACCAGGTACTATGTCAAATTCTCCTTGGGTACCAGATTACAATATTTATCTATGTGGTCATCCGGTACTGGACCACATCTCTGCGTTCATTCAGTACTAGACCACATCTCTGTGCTCATCTGGTACCAAAAGGAGAAAGTTTGCACTATTCTGGTACTGATGGTCGCCTCTGTGCTCATCCGGTACCAACAGAGGAAGTACACACTATTCCGGTACTGATGGTCACCTCTGTGCTCATCCGGTACCGAAGGAGGAGGTCTGCGATATTCTGACACTGATCACAACCCTGTGCTATGTTGGCATGTTTTATAGGAAGAGTGTGCTTGTCATTTATGGCAAGAACAACAATGACGAAGACGAGCAAGTTCAGAAGAGATAGTGCTTTCCAGAAGTGTAGATGAGGTCCATGAGACAGACTCGTAGGAGGAGCAAAGGTCGAGACCTTTGAACACTTATAAAACCTTCTAATTCAAAGAGATCAGAAGTTCAGGAGAGAGGGCGACAGTGACCGTTGGATCACAACACGAAAGACCATCAACCGTCTAATCGAAACAAGGTGCACGAGATTTAATTCTTTACGCACGCAGGAGAGAGGACTTACCAAAGTTTCAAAGTCTTGAAGTAGTTTGGGACCGTCCATCGTCAAGGAGGATAGGTGGCGTAATATCCACAAATCTGAAAGTTCGTGGATCAAAAGGAGGTGAAATAGCCGAAGTAATTTAAGACCGTTCATCACCAGGAGGAGAATATGGTTCGTTGATCATCGGGAGATACATGTCAGCAGACTGTGAGTTCAGGAGGGAGAAAAGTTTGAGATTTGAAATTCCCAAAGCTCGTAGAGTCGGAGAGCCAGAGAGTCGGAGTAAATTTCAACCATCAGATCCAGAGGGATACGTGGTGACAGATTGTGAACTCCAGAGAAATCACTTCGAGAGTTTTTAGTTGAGATCTGAAACTCCCGAAGCCCGGAGAGCCGAAGTAAATCTCGATCGTCTGATCATTCGAAATAGATCTCAGTCGTCAGATCGTCTGGAGTAAATCTCAAGCGTCAGATCGTTTGAAGTGGATCTAGGCCGTCTGATCCAGAAGAGATGTGGCATAAATATGTGGATTTCGGGTAAAGGCTCGAGTAAGCCTCAATCGTCCGATTCAAGGGGACATGTGTTGTTAGATCGTGGACTCCGGGTGAAACACTCTGGGAGAAAGAAAGTGTAGAGGAATTGAATCTTCTAAAGGCTGAAGTCTCGAAGTGAATGAGGACCGTTGATTTGAGGAGGACACGTGGCAGGAATCTATGGACTCTGGCGACCGTTGATCTAGTTGAGAGGTAAAATCCTCGAAGCAGAGGCAGAGCTGTCGATTGAGAAGGACAGGTGTCTGGGGATCATTGACTCTGAAATATTGATGTATGGAGGAAAGAAGGGTTTGAGAGTTGAAACTCTCGAAGCCCGGATCACGGAATAAATCACAGTCGTTGATTTAGGAAGGTTAGATCTGATCCACAAAACATGAAAGGATAGATCTAAACCGTCAGTTCAGGAGCACCGTCAAGATCGTGATATCGATGGTCCTGTCGCATTGCGGGGTCAAAACATGCTCAGGTATTAATTTTTCGTGAGTGGGCCGCAATCAAAACCACAGTATTTCCAAAGGCATACGTGGAGCTCTGTAGTGAATTGCGGGGCAAAAAGCGGATTGCCCGCAAACCACCTTTGGTCGCGCCCACAATTGCATGGTCACATGGGAGCATCACCCAAGGTCACATCAGCGGAAGATTGAGGAAGGAGATAACACTGCTAGGCTCCACATCGGAGGTTACACATTGAAAATTTAAAAAACATCTATGTGTATAATCCAACGACGTTGATCAAACCGAATTTGATTGAAGGGTTGTTGTTTCATCTCATTATTTCTTGATCAGTTATGATTCAGTTACACTAACTGAATCATTGTTCCTGAGCGGTTGAATCATTGTTTCTGAGCATTGGAATCATGATTCCTGCGCATTTTTGAGATTCTCGACTTGAGCATTGGAGATGCGGAGTGTAACGGATGATGAGAGTAGGAATAAAAGAAAAATGTTGTCACAGAGAGAGGTTGTTGTTTCTCTGTAAAAAGTATTCGAACCGTAAGAAATGAATTTTTATAGCATGAACTGAGGGAGAAAATGCACAGATGAAGAACATAAGCTAAACAGAGCATAAATGGTAAAAACAACAGACTATATGATAACTTAAGCGCAAGAATATGCGAGCAGGAACACACTGATGCAGGTAGATCAGAGCAGTGTAGGATAACAATGATGAGACTGGTAAGCCATTGATAAATACTGTATCACCGTAATAAATTTTTGAAAGCAAAGATTTATATCTCAGGGTGGTAGGGTGGTGCTAAGGAGGATTGTTGTCCCTAGAGTTTCAAGTGGGTGCTTGAACAAAGGGAGTTGTAGCTTCCATTTGGTCACAACTAGAAAAACCAAGGTGGTAGGGTGGTGCAAGGTAGAAGCATTGTTCTCTGTTATAAAGGTTGGTGTCTGTGTGACTAGAAGTTGGTGCTTCCATCCAGTTGGTGCTGGAACACTCAAGGAGTTGGTGCTTCCTTCTAGTGGGTGCTAGAGAAACTAGAGGGTTGGTTCTCTCTACAAGTTGCAGCTTGTTAAAGAAGAGGTTGTAGCCTCATTTTGAGTTGGTGCTCAAAGATTGATGATGTACATAACTTAAAAGACTGCCTATCATTCTAAGAAGACGAGGTTTTATCCCTTTATGGGTTTCCTCATGAATATCTATCTCTGTGTATATCATATGTGTGATTGATGTTAATTATTCCGGTTGTTCATGACTTGCATAATCTTTATGATCACTTGGAGAACATTAATAATATTTCAATAGGAAAAAATTGTTTACGCACAATAACAACTGATTCACCCCCCCCCCTCTCAGTTGTATTAGTATTTTCAACAATTGGTATCAGAGCGGGTTTCTTTTAGCTAAAGGTAGATCAGTAAGATTAAACATGATAAGTCATGAAGGAACTTCGACCAATAAGCCTCCTTTGTTTGATGGAACACATTTTTCTTTCTGGAAGATTAGAATGAGAACATACATTATGGACTTAGGTGTTGATGGTTGAGATGTTGTAGTGACTGGATATACAAAACCTGTTGTGCTAGCTTCCAAAGATGATAAGTTAGAATTTATCTTCAATGCAAAGGCAATGAATGCTATCTTGAGTGGGCTTGCCAAAGATGAATTTGTAAAAGTAATGCAACTTGATTCTACCAAAGAGATGTGGGATAAACTCATTAGCAATTATGAAGGAAATGAGAAAGTAAAAGATGCCAAACTTCAGACATATAGATTGAAATTTGAACAACTAAAGATGAATGAGGATAAAACAATTAATAAATATTTCTTAAGAGTTGAGGAGCTTGTGAATTCCATTAAGGGTCTTGGTGAGAAGATTGAAGACACATTTTTAGTTCAAAAGATTTTAAGATCTCTACCAAATAGATTTAATCCAAAAGTTTCTGCAATAGAAGAACTAAATGATCTTAAGATTTTGTCTATTGATCAACTTCTAGGAAATCTAACTGCTTATGAAATGAGGATTAGTAAAGATAAACCCACCTCTAGAGAAGCATCATTTAAAGCAAATAAGAATGAGGATTCTAAGCCTGATGAAGTTGAAGGAAAAATTGTGAGAAGACTACAGAAAGGATCAGACAAGTACCAAGGCAAGTTTTGCCTTCAAATGTTTTAACTGTGGAAAGATAGGTCACTTTGCATCTAAGTGTCCACACAAGAAGAAGGACCAGAACTCTGAAGGTGAAGAGAAGTACAAATCCAAGAGATTTGGTAAAAATAAAATTTTATGTGTAAACAATGAGGACTCTTCAGGAGACACATATAGTGATTCTTCTTGTGAAGATAAGGTTAATGACTTTATGCTTATGGACAAAGAGGAATATGATAATAAAAACACATGAAGTGATGTTAATGATGAAGAAGCTGTGGTTGAAATGGAAGGATAATTGATCAGTGCCCTAGAAGAAATTGCTAAACTCAGATTTAAGAAGAAAAAGAAAAAACAATTGCTGATACAGTTCGAGAAAGACAGTAAAAAACCCGATGAAGAGTTTTCCCTGCTAAAATTGAAATTAGAAGAGGCAAAGAAAATAGAGGACATTTTGAAACAACAATTATTAGAGAAGAAGGAAAGATGTGAAGCCTTGGAAGAAGAGGTAGTTAAAACCAAAAAAGAGATGGAGAAGTTTAAAGCATTGTATCTCCAAAATCTTCCAAGCATTAAAGCCTCAACAAAACTAAACGACATTCTAAGCAAACAAAGATCTCCTTTGTTGAAGACTGGTTTAGGCTATGTAAGTGATTCCAACAACAAACAGATAAAAAGCAAAGAGCCAATAAAGATGATCACGTTCCAAGTCAGCAGACAATCAGACCATGTGAGCACTCTGCCACCAAAAGATAATAAAGACAAGAGGATCCCTGATAAAAAACAAAGATATTAGAAGATGGAGCAACAAATTCCAAGAAGAAGGCCATCCTTCAGGTACCAAAATTTCTTCCATGGTTACTGTTTTTATTGCTCTAATTTTGGTCATAAGAATGCAAATTGTCAAATTAAGTTTAGAGACATGCAACTGAGGATATCAAGAAATAAGTAATCGTTGCAACATAGAACTAAACAACCAATGAGTAGACAAAGTTGCACCAATCACTTTGACCTATTGAACAATGAGCTCGAATGCTATAACTGTCATAACTTCAACCAAAAAGCTGCAAACTGCCATCTGAAGAATTACAAAGCAGATCCAAGGATAAAACCCTTAGCTAGAAATGCCAGCACATGGAAAAAGAAAGATAGTGAAAAATGTGGTCTAGTACTTTCAGCTCAAAGACAAAAGTACCCCTGGTATATTGACAATGGATGTTCCAAACATATGACTGGAGACAAAAGTAAGTTTCTATCTTTAAGTGAAAGCAAATCATGAAATGTAACATTTGGAAATGATGCACTAGAAAAAATCAAAGGTAAAGGAATGGTAAGTCTAAGTAATGGCAAAGGGAAAGCTCAAGATGTGTTGTTTGTAGATGGTTTGAAACATAATCTTCTTAGTGTCAGTCAAGTTTGTAACAGAGGATGTAAAGTTGTTTTCACTTCTAAATATTGTAAAATACAATATGTGAATTCAGGATAGTTGACTGCAAAAGGCATAAGAATGGAAAACAATGTCTATGTTTTGAAAGAAGAAAAAGAAGAATGTCACTTAAGCAAGTATGATGAAAGCTGGTTATGGCATAGTAGACTTGGAAACCTAAATTTTGATCATCTAATCAAACTTAGAAACAATGGGGCAGTAAAAGATCTTCCAAAAATATCAAAGCCATATGATTCTGTGTGCAAACCTTGCCAAATAGGAAAGCTCACTCGGACACAGTTTAAATCTAAGAACTTTGCATCAACAAAGAAACCTCTTCAGTTAGTACATATGGATTTATGTGGACCATCAAGGAAGGAAGGTATAGGAAAAGAAAATTATTTCATGTTCATTATTGATGATTATTCAAGACTTACATGGGTTGCCTTCCTGAAAGAAAAATCTGAAGCATTTGAAAAATTCAGAAGGCAGTAAGGTCTAATAGAGGAGGAGAGTTTAGTTCAAGAGACTTCAAAGAGTTTTGTGATAAACATGGGATCAAAAGAGAGTATACTTTCCAAGGACTCCACAACAAAATGGAGTAGTTGAGAGATAGAATAGATTAGTCCAGCAGATGGCAAGATCAATGATGAATGAAAGGAATATTTCTCATACGTATTGGGTGGAAGCAATTCATACATCTATACATATTCTTAACAAAGCTCATCTTAGGCCACAAAGTGACAAGACTCTTTATGAATTATGGTTTGGAACACCTACTTCAATCAAGCATTTTAAAGTCTTCGGGAGTAAGTGTTATATCAAGAACAATGATGAAAATCTTGGCAAATATGATGACAGGGATGATGAAGGTATCTTCTTAGGGTATGCTACAAACAATAAATGATACAGATGCTATAATAAGAGGCTTCATAAATTTGTTGATTGTATTGACATAAAAGTTGATGAAGAAATCCCAGTACGAGATGTAAGCAATGTTGAATCAACAACAAAAAATATAGTTGAAGTTGAAGATGAACAGGTCCAAGAATCAGAAAGAGAAGACTCCGAGTCAGATGAAGATACAAATACTCAGGCAGACTCAAATCAACAGACAACATCAAATCCTCCCTCTAAAATTACTCAAAAGAATCATCCTGCAAGTCAGATAATTGGTGAGAAAGACAAAGGTGTACAAACCAGGAGAAGGATAATCAAAGACACCGAGCAATCACATATAGCCTTCATATCCATAGTGGAACCTGAGAACTTTAATGAAGCAAGTAAAGATTTAAATTGGTTAAAATCAATGAATGAGGATCTAGATCAAATTGAGAAGAATAATACTTGAGAGCTTGTTCCTAGACCTGTAGATAAGAATGTAATTGGCACCAAATGGGTGTTTAAGAATAAAATGAATGAACATGGACAAATTGTTAGGAATAAAGCCAGATTGGTGTGTAAGGGGTATGCACAAGTTGAAGGATAGGATTTTGATGAAACCTTTTCACCAATGGCAAGATTGGAAGCCATCAGAATATTTCTTGCCTATGCATGTCATAAGAACTTTAAAGTATATCATATGGATGTTAAGTCAACATTTCTTAATGGAGATCTAGAAGAAGATGTATATGTGGAGAAACCTGAAATATTTTCACTGACAGATAATGCCGAGTATGTTTGTAAGTTGAAAAAGGCATTATATGGATTGAAACAGGCACCACGAGCCTGGTATTATAGACTGGACAAATTTCTATAGGACAAAGGGTTCAAGAAAGGTATTGTTGACAGTAATCTATACATTAAGTCCGAAGGTGATGATTTATTAGTTGTTTTGGTTTATGTAGATGACATTATTTTTGGATGTACCATTGACTCTTCAGTTCAGTGGTTTGCTAATTCTATGCAAACTGAGTTTGAGATGTCCTTGATAGGAGAACTGTCATATTTTCTTGGTTTACAAATCAATCAGAGTTCTGCAGGGCTATCTATCTCTCAAGAAAAGTATTTGAAAGAGATGTTGAAGAAGTTTAAGATGGAATATTCCTCTCTTGTTAGTACACCTATGGTGGTTGGTTGCAAGCTTAGTAAAGATGATATTTCACCTGATGTTGATCAAAGAACATATCGATCAATGATAGGCAATCTTCTGTACATCACAACATCCCGCCCTGATATAATGAAAGTTGTTGGAATGGTAGGTCATTATCAGTCTGCTCCTAAACAAAGTCATTTAGCAGTTGTCAAAAGGATATTCAAATATTTGAAGGGTACAATGACTTATGGTCTCTGGTATCCTAGAAATCAAAATTTTCAATTAACTGCATATTCAGATGTTGATTGGGCAAACTGTTTGGATGAGAGAAAGAGCATCGATGGAGATGCATTCTTCTTAGGTGATTCGTTAGTAGCATGGCTTAGTAAGAAGTAGGGATCTATTTCATTATCAACTACATAGGCAGAGTACATTGTTGCTGCTACTTGCTGCACTAAGATCTTATGGATGATACAAACTCTTGCAGATTTGAAGGTAACTTATACTGATCCCTTTCCACTTCATTGTGATAACACCAGTGCCATTAGTGTCTCGAAGAATCCTATTCTCCATTCAAATACTAAGCATATACCAATAAAGTATCATTTTCTCAAAGAGCAGGTTACAAACAGAGTTGTTCAGCTAAATTAGATTCCTTCCACATAACAAATAGCTGATATCTTCACTAAACCACTTGTAAAATATTAGTTTGAGTATCTATGCTAGAAGTTGGGTGTGACCCTGTTATCAATCTAAAATAGTTTATCTGACTAGGGGGAGAGTGCTCATTGTATCTTTGTTCAGAGGGAGAATAGAGTCACTCTCATTTTTCTTTGATATTAATGTCAAAGGGGGAGAAAAGGTGTGGTCTGGATGCTACAGTTGGAGGTCTAAGCAGAATAGTGTAGCCTTTCATGGTTGCCATCAATGCCAAAGGGAAAGATTGTTGGCATGTTTTATAGAAAGAGTGTGATTGTAATTTATGGAAAGAATGACATCGATGAAGACGAGTGAGATCAGAAGAGATAGCACTTTCCTGAAGTGCAGACGAGGTCCAAGAGACAGACTCGTAGGAGGAGCAAAGATTGAGACCTTTGAACACTTAGAAAACCTTCTAAGTCAGAGAGATAAGAAGCTCAGGAGAGAGGGTGACAGTGATCGTTGGATCACAACACAGAGGAACAACAACCGTATAATTGAAACAAGGTGCATGAGCCTTAATGCTTTGTGCACGCAAGAGAGGGGACTTACCAGAGTTTCGAAGTCCCAAAGTATCTTGGGACTGTCCATTATCAAGGAGGACATGTGGCATAAGATCCACAACTCCATAAGTTTGTGGATCAAAAGGAGGTGAAATAGCCGAAGTAATTTGAGACCGTTCATCACCAGGAAGAGAATCTGGTTCATTGATCATCGAGAGATACGTGTCAACAAACCGTGAGTTCAGGAGGGATCAAATTTTGAGATTTGAAATTCCCGAAGCCTGGAGAGCCAGAGAGCCGGAGTAAATTTCAATTGTCATATCTAGAGGGATACGTGGTGACGGATCGTGAACTCCGGAGAAATCACTTCGAGAGTTTTCAGTTGATATCTGAAACTCCCGAAGCCTGGAGAGCCGAAGTAAATCTCGATCGTCCGATCATCCGAAATAGATCTCAGTTGTTAGATCGTCCGTAGTAAATCTCAAGCGTCGGATCGTCTGAAGTGGATCTGGGCCATCTGATCTAGAAGAGACGTGGCGTAAATCTGTGGATTTCGGGTAAAGGCCCAAAGTAAGCCTCAATCGTCTGATTCAAGGGGACACACATCGTTAGATCGTGGAATCCAAGTGAAATGCCTTGGGAGCAAGTGAGTGTAGAGGAGTTGAATCTCCCGAAGGCCGAAGTCCTGAAGTGAACAAGGACCGTTGATTTGAGGAGGAGACGTGGCAGGAATCTGTGGACTCTAGCTAAAATCATTCTGGGAGAGCATGAAGGTTGAGAATTGAAATCGTTGAAGCCTGCAGTAGCGAAGTAGATCTCGACTGTTGATTGAGAAAGGGGACACAGGACCGTTGATCTAGTTGACAGGTAAAATCCCTGAAGTAGAGGCAAAGACATTGATTGAGAAGGACATGTGTCCGCGGATCATCGACTCCGGAAGATTGACGTACAGAGGAAAGCAAGGTTTGAGAGTTGAAACTCCTGAAGCCCAAATCATGGAATAAATCACAACCGTTGATTTAGGAAGGTTAGATATGATCCACAAAACTTTAAAGGACAGATCTGAACTGTCAGTTCAGGAGCACCGTCAAGATCGTGAGATCGACGGTCCCATCTGATTGCGGGGTTAGAACATGCTTGGGTCATAATTTTTCGTGAGCGGGCTGCAATTAAAACCATGGTATCGCTAAAGGCATACGTGGAGCTTTGTAGTAAATTGCGAGGCGAAAAGAGGATTGCCATCAAACCACCTTTGGCCATGCACGCAATCACGTGGTCACATGAGAGCATCGCCCAAGGTCACATCAACGAAATATTGAGGAAGGAGCTAGCGCTTCTAGGCTCCACATCGGAGGTTACGCATTGAAATGTCAAAAATCATCTACGTGTATAATCCAATGACGCTGATCAAACCGAATTTGATTGAATGGTTGTTGTTTCATCTCATGATTTCTTGATCAGTTACGATTCAGTTACACTAACTGAATCATTGTTCTTGAGCGGTTGAATCATTGTTCTTGAGCGTTGGAATCATGATTCCTGAGCGTTTTTTAGATTCCTAACTTGAGCGTTGGAGATGTGGAGTATAACGAATGATGAGAGTAGGAATAAAAGAAAAATGTCGTGATAGAGAGAGGTTGTTGTTTCTCTGTAAAAAGTAGTCGAACTGTAAGCAATGAAGTTTTACAGCATGAACTAAGGGAGAAAATGTAGAGATGAAGAACATAAGCTGGACAAAGAAGAAATGGTAAAAACAACAGACTGTACAAGAACTTAAGCACAAGAAGATGCGAGCAAGAACACACTGATGCAAGCAGAGAAGAGTAGTGTAGCAGAACAATTATGAGACTGGTAATCCATTGATAAATAATGTATCACTTAATAAATTTTCGAAAGCAAAGATTTATATCTCAGGGTGGTAGGGTGGTGTTAGGGAGGACTGTTGTCCTCGGAGTTTCAAGTGGGTGCTTGAACACAGGGAGTTGTAGCTTCCATCTGGTTATATCCAGAAAAACTAGGGTGGTAAGGTGGTGCAAGGTATAAGCATTGTTCTCTGTTATACAGGTTGGTGCCTATGTGACTGGAAGTTGGTGCTAGAACACTCAGGGAGTTGGTGCTAGGGAAACCAGAGGGTTGGTGCTCTCTACAAGTTTCATCTTGTTAAATAAGAGGTTGTAGACTCATTTTGAGTTGGTGCTCAAATATTGATGATGTACATAACTTAAAAGACTTCCTATCATTCTAAGAAGAAGAGGTTTTCTCCCTTTATGGGTTTCCTCATGAATATCTGTCTCTGTGTATATCATATATGTGATTGATGTTAATTATTTCTATTGTTCATGACTTTCATAATCTTGATGATCACTTGGAGAACATTAATAATATTTCAATAGGCAAAAATTGTTTAAGCACGGTAACAACTGATTCGCCCCCCCTCTTAGTTGTCTTAGTATTTTAAACACGCTATTCTGGTACTGATAACCACTCTGCACTATTCCAATACTGATCAATATCTGGTACTTTGCGCTATTCCAGTATCCAGTACTTAGGTGATCTGGTATTGGTAATAAGGTGATGGTAACTCTAATCATATATTCAAGTTTTGCTGCTCGATTTAAGTACTAGGACATATAAATTCAACATTTCCGTTTTATTAAAGAAATTAGACTAATTATGCAATAAACGTAAGGTTACTCTCAAATCATGACACACTCCCTACCACAAACTTCTGCAAATCCTCGTCCACATTTCCTCATGAAGAAAAAAAATTCCTATATGCCCGAAATACCGAGAGTACGAGGTAATTGTTTCTCTTACAGGATTTGTTGCCGTCCTTATACACACTTGCAAACATGAGCTAAGTCCGACTCACTTAGTGTGTCCTTGGAGGCACAATGCCTAGGTTCACAGCCCACGCTGTCACTTTGACCAAAACCTCTTCCGTCTAGGCTTACTCCTAGGGAAGCCAAAGGGAGTAGACCTTAGTTACTAAATGAATTAAGTTAAGTTCTAAGAGTTAGTTTTAATTATTTACAAGGTTTGTGAGATTCTATTCCTAAAATGCTAAGGCAACCATGCAAGATGCAAGGGTTAGCATGAAAAGCAAGCCTTTTTCCTAGGTCAACTAAGACTAGTGCCTAAAGATTGGGCAAGGAGTCAACTATGTTAAAGGGTGTTTCATTACAAGTAGATTACAAGTTACTTACAAAATTACAAAAGAATCAATTAAACTAATGAATATTAGATACAAGTACTTACAAAAGAATTACAAAATATCTATTCATAAATGAGATATCCACAAAGCACTTGATGCAAGATAATTAAAGAATATCTGAAGTACAACAAGCAAACTAACCACGTTTATCTTTATGTGTGAAGGATAATAAATATTAAAACATTATATCACATTACCACATTTATGAGGTCATCACCAACACATCATTATCATCACGAGCAAGATCAACAACAACTTAAGAAGATTTAGAAGACTTAGCACAAATGTTGTTAAGATTACCAAAGACAATCCACACTCTTAATTATTAAACCCCCCAAGTATTCTATTAGGTTTGGTCTAGGGTTTAATTATTAGGCTTTCTTAAGATTTATCAAATTTTATTAAAATTTTCACCAAAGCCTCCTCCTCACCTGGTGCGCCACAAGACAATCCCCTGCCACTACCCTTTGCTGTTTTCCTCAAGCCCCATTTTAGATGGTGAAGATGGTGGTCTAAGGTACCCTAAATAGTCTATTAAGTATATATATTAGTTAGGTAGACTTTTAGGAGTGTTTAGGAGTGTTTTAATGATTTTATGACACTTTTTATTGGTGATTTAGTGACTTGGCCGAAACTTATTTCATCCTTAAAGTTGTGTTTTTTAAGCTTGTGAATTTAAAGGCATTAACACATATATGCTATGTGAATGCAAGTCACTAGATGCACAATTAAATAGCTCGCAAAAAATAATAACAAATGAGCACAAGGACAACTTGCCAAGCAATAAATTAACCACACTTACACCATGTATGAGGGCAT